>PVKU01003401.1:156199-180311 GCA_004027475.1 Anoura caudifer | reverse complement strand
GAAGAGCCAAGTAGGAGGGATTACAATACCTGATATCAAACTGTATTACAAGGCCACGGTAATCAAAACAGCCTGGTACTGGCACAAAAATAGACACATGGACCAGTGGAATAGAATAGAGAGCCCAGAAGTAAACCCATTTCTCTACGGTCAACTAATATTTGACAAAGGAGGCAGCAACATAAAATGGAGTAAAAGTGGATGCTAAAATTTACGTGGTCTCAAACGATCGCTTGTTAGCTTCCAAGTGGAAACTTGTAACTTTACTTTGGAGCAGCCTGGCAGTTTCCAAATTAACCACCAGGAGCAGCGAGCCAGCTGATGCTAATGCCGGCCGACAGGACGCCATTTAAAGTGCGCGTCCGTCACCTGAATGGAGTCGTGTTGCCCACCTTAACTCCCAGCTTCCAGGGAGCACAGGGAGCAAGGTCACAGGCTGAAGGAGGAAGCAGGCACACCCACACAGCAGTCACGTCACAGTGGATAAGCGTGGACTTTCAAAAAGTAAGTCCTGGGAAAAAAGGGCGGGGAGACCGTTTCTATCCTAGGAAACGCAGTGCTTGAACTTTGGTAGGTTTTGATTCACAAACCTCAGCTATAAGAGGCATTTTGGAGACAATTGGGGGAAATTCAAATATAGACTTAGCTTATGGAATGATTCATTCCATATGGAATCATTCCGTAGCTTATGGAATGATTGTGAATTTTCTTAGGTGTGATAATGGCCTTGTGGTTTGGTGGAAGAACATCCTTATTCTTAGAACTTCTAGGCTGGATGCTTAAGGGTAAGTTGTAAGGATGCCTGCAATTTACTTTCAGGTGGCTTTAGTGCAAATGGGGGAGGGAGAGATGGGAGAAGGTGCTTTTGAAATTATTTTTTTTTATTTTAAAGGTAGAGTTGACATACAATATTGAAGTAGTTTCAGGTGTATAACCCTGTGATGAGACATTTGTGAAACTTAATGAAGTGATCACCCCCAAAAATCTACCACCCATCTGACAGCGTGGACAGTTATGACAATATTATTGACTATATTTTCTGTGCTGAACTTTACATCCCTGTGACTGTTCTGTACCTACCAGTTAGTACTTCCTTAATGCCTTCACCTTGTCCATCTCTCCCCCAACCCTCCTCCCCTCTGGCAACAGTCACACTGTTCTCTGTATCTATGGGTCGGCTTCTGTTCTGCTGTTCGTTTATTTTGTTTGTTTTTTTTTTTTTTTTAGGTTGCAGGTATAAATGAAATTTGTCTTTTTCTGCCTGACTGTTTTCACTTAGCGTAATAGGTCAAGCCATGTGGTTGCAGGCAGCAAGATTCTATCCTTTTTTATGGCGGAGTCACGTTCCACTGTATCTGTGCATTGCGTCTACTTCACCCACCCACCCACTGCTGGACACTGGGCTGCTTCCGAATCTCGGCTGCTGTAAATGGCGCTGCAGTGCCCGCAGGGGTGTGCGTGTCTTTTCCGTTCAGCGTTTTGGGTTTCTTTGGGTGAATACCCCGAAGTGGAGTTGCTGGGTCCTTCTTTGTCCTTCATGACGGCCTTTACCTTAAAGCCTATTTTGTCTGGTATAAGCATTGCTACTTCCAATACTTGTTTCATCATGTTTCCGTTTCTTACGAAATACTTTTCCCATCCCTTCGCGTTCAGTCTGCGTGTGTCTTCTCATCTGGTGAGGCTCTTACAGACAGCACATGGGAGGGTCTTGTTTTATCAGCCATTCAGTTGTCTTATGTCTTTTGATTGAACATTTAATCCACATATGTTGATGCATATGTATTTATTGCCATTTATTATTCATATTTTTATCCTTTTTATTTCTCCTTCTGAAAGAAGACCTTTTTACATTTCTTGTAAAACTGGTTTGGTGTTGATAAACTTTCAGCTTTTTCTTGCCTGGGAAGGTCTTTATCTACTCTTTGATTCTAAATGATAGCTTTGCTGGGTAGAGCAATCTTGGCTGTAGGCCCTTGCTTTCCATCACTGAGTATTTTGTGCAACTGCCCTCTCGCCTGTAAAGCTTCTTACGAGAAATCACCTGACAGTCTTATAGAAGCTTCATTACAGGTAACTAACTGCTTTTCTGTTGCTGCTTTTAAGAGTCTCTCTGTGTTTAACCTTTGGCATTTTAATTATGATGTGTCTAGGTGTGGGCCTCTCTGGATTCACCTTGTTTGGGACTCTCTGTGCTTCCTGGACTTGTATGTCCATTCCCTTCACCAGGTTAGGGAAGTTTTCTGAGATTAGTTTTTCAAATGTGGTTTCAGTTCCTTGTTCTCTCTCTTCTCTTTCTGGGATCCCCTGTGATTTGAATGTTAGTACGCCTGAAGTTGTCCCAGAGGCTCCTTACACTATCCTAATTACTCTGGATTCTTGTTTCTTTTTGCTGTTCCGCTGGGGTGTTTTTTGTTTCCTTATGTTCCAAATCACTGATTTGGTCCTCTGCTTCATCTGCTGTACTGTTGATTCCCTGTAAATTATTCTTTATTTCAGTTAGTGTGTCCTTCATTTCTGACTGGTTCTTTTTATGGATTCCATGTCCGTATTTCATGCTGTTGAAGTTCTAAGTTCATGTCCTCTTCCCCTAAGTTCATTGAGCATCCTTGTAACCAGGGTTTTCAACTGTGTATCTGGTAGTTTTCTCGACTCCATTTCATTTAGTTCTTTTTCTGGAGATTTCTCTTGTTCTTTCATTTGGGACGTGTTTCTTTGTCTCCTCACGTTGGCAGCCTCCCTGTGTTTGTTTCTGTGTATAAGGTAGAGCTGCTGTGTCTCAGTCTTGGCAGAGTGGCCTAATGTAGTAGGTGTCCTGTAGGGCTCAGTGGAACAAACTTCCCCATCACCCAAGATGAGACGGATCCTCCAGGTGCTCGCCCCAAGGGGGCTGTGCGCACCCTCCTGTTGTGGTTCAGCCTGGATTGCTGTTGGCACATCAGTGGGAGGGACTGATTCCCAGGCTGACTGGCTGTGAGCACTGGCTGTGACCGCAGTGGAGGAGCCTCTGGGCAAGGCCCCCCCCCCCCACAGAGCGGGACTTGCTTCAGCCAGGCTTTGGTGCCCGCCAAGTCTGTGCCCCAAACCGAGGCCGGCTGCTGCTAGTGCTGGGCCTGGGGCCACTTAGCGAGAGGTACTGGGTAGCAAAGGCTAGATGCCGCTTGTTTGGGAGACTTTAAGAAAATCCAAAGCATGAGCCAAGACAGGCCATTTGTAGGCAAAAGCCACTGGAAATGATTTGGGTGGGCCCACAAGCTGGGTGGGGTGAGTTTTCAGGAAATCACCCAGGTGGGGCCAACAACTTAGCCAGGTTGGTGGAGACTCAGATGTGGCTCCCGCCTGCCAGCTCTGAGGCGGGTGGTTCAGCCAAAGGAACAATGGCCTCTGCCAGCACTTTGGTCTGGGAGGAACCTGCCCCTCCAGCCTGTGTCCTGAAGGCAGACATTCCCTTCCTCCCTGTAAGTCCCCAGTGCCCTTCAAGCTGCTGCCCAGCACTGAAGCTCAGGGGCAGTGAGTCTGAGTAAGCCCGTGTGCGGGCCCTCTAAGAGGCACTGCCTGGGACTCCAGCAGCCATCTGTCTTACTCCGCCACAGTCCCTGTGGTTTTTACAGCCAGAAGTTATGGGTACTTCTCGTCCTGGCACTGGAACCCCGGGCTGGGGACCCTGGTGGGCAGCCGGGACACCTCGCTCCACAGGGGGGACCTTTGCAGTCCAGATATTCCTCCCAATTTTTATCCACCCCTGGTGGCTGCGGGACCAGCACGTTCTGCACCTCCGCCCCTCCTGCCGTCTTTATGGCTTCCTCTTTATACCCTTAGCTGTAGGACTTCCGTTCAGCTAGATTCCAGACGGTTCTGAATGGCTGTTGTTCTGTAGTTTAGTTGCAGTGAGGATGCGAGCCAAGTTTACCTCCACTGCCATCTTGACCAGAGCCGCAAGGTGTCCTAATGATTAACTGAATCTAGGTTCAGAATGCACGGGAGTTCATTGTACTACTCTTTCCACCTTTCCGTATGTCTAAATTTTTTTCTTTGTAAAAAGTTGGTGGGGAGGGGAAATGGTATGTAGAGAAATACCTCATTGGTTTAAAGAAATGTAGTCACAACCCAGTTGAAATGTGGGAAGACGTAAGGTATAGAATATTGAGTTTGGCCAGGTTTGCCAGGCACCTTGCTAAGCCTGGGGGCCCTGGGGGTCACGGAAATGTGGTGTCTGGGAAGGCAGAGCCTCGGCCCTCCCGTGGCTACGGCCAAATCCCCCGGACCCAGCGCTAAGCCAGATGGTAGTCGGTGCCCAACAAGCATCCGTTTGATGCAATGATGTGTAAACAGCTCAGTGATAAACATTTTTGCCTGATTTCTTAAATTATTTTTTTTCAGTATAGACTCTTGGTCAGAGATTAAGAGCATTATCACTGTTTCTCACAAGTGTTGAGAAATAGCAAAGCTACACGGGTTTACAGCCAACCAGTGTCTCTCCATGAGCTTTTTCTGCTCCTCAGGTTAGCACCGGAAGCCATGTGCCAACGGAACACACAAAAAGCGTCTTGTTCTATTTTGCGTTTCTTTACTAGTGACGTCGTCATAGTTTACGACTGTTACCATCATCTCATTTCTGAAGGTTTTGTATTCTTCTCCTGTGAATCGTCTTTTCATGCCTCTTGCTGGTTTTAATTTTAGCGTGTGTGTGTGTGTTCTAGCCGATTTGTAAATACAGTGTGCGATGTTGTTTGCAGGAGTATTTTATTTTAGAACATGGCTCACTTCGAAGGTTTTCCTTTGAAAGTAGGAGCCCTAAAATCAGTTATTTCAGCTCGTGGCTGAGGGATGTGTGACTCACAGCAGCGGGGAGCGCCGCCCGGTGCTCGGTGGCGGGCGGTAGCATCAGCTTCGCAGCCACTCTCCTGTGGTCCCCCGGAGTCCGGGGGCCAGCTGCCCCCTGGATGTGGGGCAGGGTGCTGGGCTGGGAGACGAGGGTCTGGGGGTCAGAGAGGGGCCTCGCAGGGTCGTTTGGTCCAGCTCCTGCGTCCAGGCAGGTGAGACGGTTGTACTGCAGTTTTACAGAACAGACAAGCAGGGGGCAAGACCTCTCTCCTCGGACACACCCCGTCGTTCCAGGTCCCTGTGGGAACTGGGCACGGCTCTTCAGTCCTGACGGTGACAGTGGTCCCAGGCCCCTCTCAGGTGGCCTCCTGTCACTGCCCGTCCCTGACCCCTGCCTGCGACAGTGTGACCCGAACCGGACACTATCAAAAGCAGCCTTGCCTCGTCTGCTGGTTTTGTCTCTTTTCCACTAACGTACGATCGACTCCACGCTGCGCTGCAGGAAACCGTGGAAGGAGGAGCAGCTGACAAAGGTATAGCAACTGCCCACTGTTCACTCATTGACTTGTCCCACGAGTGACCGCTGAGCATCCACTACCCACGAAGCCCAGACGGACGATCGGGCCTTGGCACCCGCCGGGGCCTCCAACCCGAGGCTGGCTGCTGCTAACTCCCAGTGGCCACGATGTGGAAATCCCAGAGGCCGAACGACCGATGCTGGTGTTGGTCCGGCCACAGTGTCCGCAAAGGCTGTGCTCTTGGAGGGTACGCAACTCGGCCTTTCTAGTCCCTGGAGGATTCATTTTATTGTCTTCCAGGTCACAGAGGCCTAATGAATAATTTCCGAAAAATGACTGGATAAATTACATATTTAAAGTCATAAACCTATGTTTTATTTGTTTAAAAGTTATCTTCATGGATTACAGAAGTGGAATAATTTCCTTAAGAATCTGATAACCTGAAGGGGACATTTCAGCAACACAAAGGGGAGTGGTTTCGGTCTCGGCTGCTCCCGCAGGGGGCTCCCCTTGGAGTTGCCCCTGCTCGTGACAAGGAAGCTGGAATTTTATACTCTGGTGAGAGTTGATATTGCTCACGGGCTGGGTGGAAAGTGTGGGGGTGGGGGGCAGGTAAACGCCCAGGTGGGGGAACAAGGGAAAGGCAAAGTGGGGGGAGAGGGGCCGGATGTCAAACATCCTGCCCAGCATTTGATGTGTCCATAAGTTTCTAGAATGTTCCCAATGTTTTAGTCCTCTACGGCTCTGCAATGAATGATCCCAAGACTTTGCAGCTTACGGAGACAAGCATTCTCCCACACGGCCTCTGCAGGCCAGGGAGCCTGTCTGGCGTGGGGTCTCCCGTGAGGCCGCAGCAGCTCACCCGTGGGGCTGGCTGTCGCCAGGAACCCTCGGCCGCTCGCCATGCGGGGGTTTCCTTAGGCTGCCTGCCATGTGTCCTCGCGAATGGAAGATGGCTCCCCCAGAGCTGTGGGTCGGAGGGACTGGTGCCCACCACCTATGACCGCGACTTCAACGCGGGCACCGTCAATCCACCGTCAGTGAGAAGTGGTGATGAACACCAGCTGCTCTCCACAGGGCGGGAAGGTGGGTGCGGACCGGCGGCGGGGTCATTGAAGGCCACCTTGGAGGTGGACGGCCACACGGTCGTTCCGCTTCCTTGCTCGGAAATTTCTGAGGACAATCGGTGCTCTGTCCCAATGAGGGAGTTTGACACTTGCCAAAGAAAAGACTTCCATGTGTACAAAGACACTGGACCCCTTCGGGGTCCCTCTGCTGCCCCGTCAGCCCTCTCTGGGGGGCTGCACTGGCCCAGGCGCTTCCGGTAGCCTCTTTAGCACAGCAGACTCCCGGAAAACGAGGCGGCTGTGATGGGATGTCCCGCCTGCACCAACTCCAGCCATCCCATTCCTTCGCTGCAAACACAGGCTCTTGGTGCTCTCTCCCCAGGCCAGGCGTGGCAGCCTTCTCTTGGCACACACGACACTTTGCAACCTCAGAAGACCTGGCCCCGACACAATAATTAAACTTGGCCAAAACAGAGCGTGCTGTTAGCCCCCGGGTCTGAATTCAGAGGTTTTTATGGCAGGACCGGCAGCGTCAGGCTCTGACAGCACCAATTACCCAGGTCGGAGAGGGAACCCCCTTCTCTCTCTCTGTAGCCCGCACCTCCCCTTCCCCACCCTCCACATGCAGTGGGAACCCCAGCACATTGTTCATCGGCGAAACAAACCCTTCCTCCCGTGGAGGAGAGGCGCAGCGGCGTGGCTGAAGTCTGTGCTGCGGGAAGAGCTGCGGGGGTGTTTTGTGGCAGGACCCAGGGTGAAGCTCTGTGAGTGGAAGGCGGAGGGGGAGCGCGCCATGGTAAGGTCCGAGCCCTGCGGGGCCGGGCTGGGGCGGACCGGAGGTGAAACCCCAGAGCACAAGGATGGGTGGGCCTCCAAGCCTTTAACTGCGCTTCCGAGGGCTCTGCCAGGGACAGGCGGGCCTGAGCCTCAGGGAGGACCTGGCATGGGCCTGCTCCCCGCAGGACAGGACGCAGGCGGGTCTTTAAGAATAAGGCCAGAGCACCGCTTAATGGAACTGAAATACGAATACGAACTCTAAGCACAACACATGGGAATCATGCAATACAGGCACTGCCAGGAAGTTCAAGCTTTTCACACTCCAACAGACCACACAGGTTGAAACGTTTTCTGTGCAAGGTTTCATAGACTTCGCACAAGTCTGTGGAGTAGCGTGATACACATGTGATACACATTTCAGGAACTTTCTTTGCTCCTTGGCAATCTCTTGATTCTCTCCACACTGCTTTCTCACCACATGGACGAAAAAGGCATTCTTAAATTCCTGAAGGGGCAGGTGCTGGGGGTAGTCATGCCCTGGGTCTGTAACCCCCAGGAAAACGTTTATCTTTGCCCTAAGCAAGCCCTGTGATGCTTCTGTGGCTCTAGGTTAACACACCTTCCCAGTGACCACCCTGGAGGGAGAACATAATCTTGTTAACAGCCCTGCTTTGCTTTCTCCCACCTCCAAGGTCCTCTTCCTTAGGTGCCCCCCTACCCCCGCCCCATAATTGCAAATGCTTAAAAGAGACTGTGAAATTGTGGTCGTAATTATAAAGGTAAAGCAAAAAAGGGAAACATTCAAAACGTGATTAAAATAGAGGGAACGTAAGAAGAAAGGGCAAAAAGGCAAAGTGAGGAAGCTCCAACATTGAAGGAACGGTCCGTCAACTGAACTAGCATAACCAAAATAAGGCAAAATAAACCTAAAGGGACAATCCCACAGGTGAGAAGGCGTCAGCAGCGCAGGGTGCTACGGACGCAATTACGAGTAGGTGAGACCCATGTGTCAAGCTCAGCCCAGTGCCCGTTACTGTTATTGTTATTGTTTGTTATTGTTATTGGTGTTTCAGATGTTAGAGTGAGCAGGTCTCCTATTTGACCACTTAAGATCTGGGTTCCTTGCAACTTCCCGAGCCTCTGTGTCTGGTCACCTCTGGGGCGGTTAGGTGGCAGGGGGCGGGGGTGCAGCTCGACCATCTCAAGGCCAGGCCCTCAGCCCATATCAACAGGGACTTATGGGGAGCGGGGGAAAGATGCCCCCTCAACTTCCCAAACAGGAAAAAGTTTAGAATTCTTGAAAAGCGGATACAGCTCTCAAAAGCGTATGTCATTAGCAGCATCGACTGTAAAACCTAAGTCACAGTTATATTCGTCCGAAGACAGTGTAAGAGTAGAAGCAATGTTAGACACAGAAAATCCAGACCTCTCCAGTCACCGTGTCCAGGTGGCCCAGGGTCCTTTGAATGCTCTGGGGTCCTTTGCTCATGGTCCATGAGCTGGATGGGCCTTGCCAGGTGGAAGGACCCAGAGAGGAAACTGAATAACATTCCCGTGTGCGTTTTTATTGCCACGGGCGTTGGGTCTCCCGTCTTCCTGGGGGGGTGGGGAAGTGAGTTATCTCCAAAAGGCAGCTGGACTGGCTAGCCCCTCCAAGTCAGAGACGCCGTGTCCCTGCCAGGGCTGCGGAGATTCACCTGCCCCTGACCTGGCTTTGCCGGAGCCTTGTTCTGCACAGCCCTGGGCTGCTATGGGACCAGTCTGCACAGGGGTGCCTGCAAGAGGTTTTCAAGCTCCCAGGCGGCAACCTCTGCCCAGGGACTCTGTATCTGTTCATCTGTCATCCATCCATTAGTCCATCCACCCACCCATCCATTTATCAATCATTCATCAATCACTGGCAAATATGAGTGCTTCCGGGTGTCAGCCACGTGCTAAGTGCTCAGGGGAGGACACAACGTGGCGTGGGCCTGCCTGCAAGGAGCCCGCAGTGACGCACCCTCGGCCTGCGGGGCAGGAACTGATGCTTCTGCCCAACCTCCGGAAAAGGAGACACGGGCAGCAGGGCGCGGAGTGGGGGCGCTGAGGGTCTCCCTGCCTTTTCATTTTTTTAAATAATGACTTTCAAAAACAAAAATTAAACTTTTATTATGGAAAATATCAAACATATTCTGAAGTAGACAGAAAAGTGTCGAGAACTCCCCAGAGACAGCAGTCAAAGCCTGTCTCCTTCCATCTCTGTCCCCAGCCTCCTTCCCGGGGCCAGGACGGTTCTGAAGGAGACTCCAGACATCGTCCCATTTCATCCAGAATGTTTCAGAATGTGTCTCTAAAAGATATGGACTTAAAAGGTAACCATAATACGGGCAACACCTCTAAAAATAATTTTTAACACCATCAAATATCGGATCTGTGTTCAAATTCCCCTGATCAATGCTCTCTGCCGGAGGGGAGATTTAAGTACGGTCCCCACGGAGTGGGGGGCCATATGGTCGGTGTTGCTTTGAATCACCGCCTCCCTTTCTTGCACTTGGATGGGCAACTGGACCACCTGTCCTGTCTGGATTGTGCTGATGGCATCTACGTGGTGTGGCTGCACCCGTTCCTCCCTCTCAGTTGGCTTCTCGTACATCGGGGGTCTAGAGGCTGGCTGAAGTGCAGCTGCATTCCCTCCGTTCCCACAGTACCTCCCCCCCCCCCACAGTGACCTAGCGAGGGCAGAACCCGAGAGCAGCTTCCTTGCGTGGAGAGGCAGCCCCCACCCACAGTGAAGCTCCTTGCGGTTCCAGATTGTAAAGCCTGTGAGACTCCTGGTAACAACTCACTTCAGCATTTACAAGCTGCCCCCAAGGTTACGGTACATGGAACTGGTCTATCTCCATGGAAACGTGTACAGTTTCTCACATCGAAACTGGTTCTTGCCCGGAATTAGTCGTTAAAGACACGGTGCATGCATGAGGCTTTGGTGGCTGTGAGGGATTTCACGGCCATGACCCTTTTGGATGTGGATCTCGGGATAAAGCTGCAATAGTTAATAGCCAGGGAGGTCTGGCTGGAGCAGCAGGAGTGGAGCTGGTCCCACAGAGTGGAGCTGTCTGCCCCTGGCTGCCCCACTGAGCACCGGACCTGGGGTGCCTCTCCCGTTTGAAGCAGGCCACCCACCCTGGGAACAGCAAAGAGTTCCTGCAACTCCTTCAGGGCACAGCCAGGAGAAGACAAAGGTGTTTGCAGTTGGAGCGTCAGCAGAAAAATAGTCTAGGAAGCATCAGCCTGCTCAATTTATGCAGAAAACCTGCCCCTTGTGGAATTTTATACTGCGGTGTACTTTTATGTAGAAGTGTCCATTTATAGAAACACATATTTGAGTTCTGTTCTCTTTTGTGTCTATCTACTTGGCACTTTGTGACAGGAAGTGATTTCTGGGATTAGAACCTTGGTTTGTGACCTCGCACCTGCAGTAGAGACCCGGCTTACAAGGCTTGACTTGAGGGGACCCGTAAGGGACCGACGTGGCAGTCGACCAGCGGTGGGGCCCCCTGGGGGCAGGTTAGCAGGAGCACCCTCCTTCTCACAGCCAAGGGTGCCCTGGCAGTACCTCCACCTGGGCTGCCTGGGGAGCAGGAGGTCGTGAGGTGTGGAGTCCAAGCCTCAGGGTTCGGGGTTCGTGGTGCAACCTCAGACTACCATATTTTGCTGTGTATAATGCGCACCCAGATTTCTGACCCAAACTTTTCAGGAAAAAAATTTCATTTTAATTTGTTAATTCATTTTTATTTATTTATAGTTAGAAACCAAACCGATTATTATATTCTAAGACATGGTTATTGCTTTCTAGAGTTTCACTTTTAACACATAAGCATAAATAAAAGAATTAAAGACATTTACGTAGATACAGAATTAGTTCTGCCCATGTATAAGGCGCATCCTTATTTTTCCCTCCAAAATTTGGGCAAAATGGCACATTTTACTTGGCAAAATATGGCAGTTAGTAACTTCTTTTGGGTCTCAGTTTTCTTATCTGTGAAACAGGCACAACGGAAAGAGAATTTAAAGAGACAGGGCACATAAAGGCACTCCACCAACGTTGGTTCCTTCCCTGAACCCCCTGTGTGGCACATCTCTCTGCAGTAACTGCACTTCTCTCCTGCCACGCTGCCCAACAGCACCATGCCCTCCCTCCCCCACCCGCTGTTGGTGTATGGGAGAGGACTGGCAGAACACCCTTGGGTGCGCTGCAGGCAATTGTAGAACCTCTGGGGACAAGCACTGACCACGAAGAAGAACAGCACATGCTCCGTATCAGCCCCACCCAAGCTTCCTGCAAATGGAGGACTGGCTCCTGGGCCCACTGCGGGTCTGGGAAGACCTCACTCCTCTGACCTGCCGCCTCCAGCCCCGACTGCTCTTATGTGCATTCTGCTGTGTCTCACCTCCCCAAGGAATCTTTGTCATTCTCTCATGCGGGAGACCCAGGCTTTAACCATAGGAGACATGTTTTGGGTGCCTGGTTCTTCTTCACACACTTCTCAAAGATTCCCCCAAACACAGCTCTCACTGAAGTGGGAATAGTCCCGTTAATCATGCCTCCTGTTCTTTTAGATGATTGGCCCAGAAATAAACACCTGACCCAAGGATAGCCAATCAGATTCTTCTCCTTAGAATTTTTCTTTCTCCAAGAGGTACAGAAGGAAGTCCCCACTGGCTGCGGTGAGCTGAGCTGAAAGGTCACTGTGGCTATGGCTGCCACTCTGGGTCAAGTGCACAGGAGCAGACAGTGAGAAGTGCTAGTCTGGGAGAGCACGGGGCTCGAGCCATCCGCAAAGAGCGCCCACTGCCCTGGGAAAAGAACAAAGGGGCTCTGGTTCCTGATGGCCTTCCGGTTCCTGTAAAGCGGGGTTCCACCTTGTATACGTGGGTTCTGTGGGATTCCAGCACCCTTACAGTATCCCCCCTTCACGTGATCAAAGCAGCTGTGACCAAGGATGTCTACTCTCATCACTTCTATTCAACACTGAAACAGATGCCTTCGCCAGTGCAATAAGGTAAGAAAAAATAAATAGAAGGCATGAAGATTGGGAAGGACTAGTACCGTTTTTATTCGCAGATGGCAGGATAGTATGCATAGTAAATCCAAAGGAATAAACAGTTAGAACTAATAAATGAATTCATCAAGGTCATGGGGTATGAGGTGACCATGCAAACATGAATTTTTTACAACATACTACTAACAAACAAGTGAAAAATGAAATTAATAAACACTGGCTTTCAAAATAGGATCAAAAGGATTAAATGCCTAGGAACAAATGTAATTAAAATGTGTGTAGATCCTCTATACTGAAAACTATAGACAACAGCTGGATTAATTTAAGGAATATCCAAATAAATGGAAAGTTAGGACGTGTTCATAGATTGAACAATTTAAGGTGCCAATATTCAGATGTCAATATCTCTAAATTCATCTGCAGTGATGATACAATCTTAACCAAAACCCTAACAGACTTTTTTTGGAGTAGACATTGACAAATTGATTTTAAAATTTGTATGGAGATGCAAGGACTTAAAATAGCCAAGACCATCTTAAAAAAGAACAAACGAGGAAGGCTCACACTAGCAGATTGTAAGACTTAGCACAGAGCTACAGTTATTTAAGACAGTGTGATTAGACATGAGGGAAAACAATGAGATCAATGGAACAATAAAAGTCTGGAAAAGACCCACATGTTTGCAGCCAGTGGATTTAAAAACAAAACAAAACAAAACAAAACAAAACAAAACACCAGTGCCATTTATTGGGGAAACAGGAGTGCTTTTTCATGACGTTAAAGCAACTCCTATGCATGTGGACCACAAACCCAAACGGAAAGGCAAAGTGCAAAACTTCTGCAAGAAAAACACAGGAGAATATCTCTGTGACCTTGAAGCAATCATATATTTCTTAGATAGGATGACAAAGGACTAACAATCAAGGAAAAACATTGATAGACTGGCCTTCACCAAAATAAAAACTTTCTGCTCATTAAAAGACAAGAAAACCTAAGAGCTGATCCACAGGCTGGTAGGAGGCGTTTGAGATACACATCTCTGACCAAGAACTTGTGTTCGAGATATACGAGAAACCCCACAGGCTAAAATAAATAAGGAACAGGCAAAAGACTTAACCGGGGACTTCACAGAAGAGGATGAGCGGCTCCTGAACACATGGAACGGCGCTAGGCATCGTGAGTCAGTGGGGAATCGCAAGTTAAAACCACCGCGAGAAACCGCAGTGTCCTCGAACGGAGACGGCCACAAAAGGCTGACAACTCCAAGCACCGGCCAGGCAGAAGTGTGAGGCAGTACAGCCGTCCTGAGAAACTCTTTGGCCATCTCTAGTAACGTTAAATACGCACCTGTCCTGAGATCCAGGGCTTCCACACCTGTGTGCGCGCCCCAGAGAAACAGGGGCGTACACCCACAAAAAGACTTGTTCTCTGTACGTTCACAGCAACTATTTATAATAGTCAGAAAGTGAAGACGACCCAGATATTTATCAACGGAAGGATGGATAAGCAAATTGTGGTAATACTTCTCAGCAATAAAAAGAATAATCTGATATACAGACATGAATGTATCATGAAAATATTGTGTTGAGTAAAATAAGTCAGACACCACAGAGTTCACACTGTATGGTCCCATTGATATGAAGTTCAAGAACCAGCAAAACCAATCTAATGGTGATAAAAGTCAGAAGAAGGAGAAATATGAGGTGCTTAGACATTGACTGAAGAAATGGGCCTTAGGGGGCCTCTTGGCACAATGGAAATGTTCAGTATCTTGGTCTGGTTGATGTTCAGTGGATGTACACAAGTATAGGTGTAAAAGTTCATTGCCAGGGACCGAATTGTGTCCTTCCCTCTCAAATTCATATGTTGAAGCCCCAGCCCTCAATGTCAAGGTAGTCAGATACGGGACCTTTGGACGATAGTGAGGTTTGATGAGGTCGTGAGGGTGGGGCCCGGATCAAGAGGGAAAGACTGGAGCTGCTTTCCTTCTCCGTCTGCCCTGTGAGGGCACAGCGGAAAGGCGGCCGTCTGCCCGGCGAAAGGAGAGCCCTCCCAGAGCACGACCACGCCGGCACCCTGCCTTAGGCATTTCATTCTCCAGAACCGTGGGAGAATAAATGTCTGTTACTTCAGCCCCCAGTCTGTGGCGTTTTGTTAGGGCAGCCCAAGAGGACGAATACATTCATCCAGCTGCATGCCCACGGTTTGTACAAGGGAGCAAAAGGGCATCTTTCCACCCGGTTCTGGGACAGGATGCCGGGTCCGCGCTTCCCGCGTGCAGGTGTGAGAATGCGATCTCCCCGTAACTGTCCAGGGATTTGCGGAGGGTGTAAAGTTCGTAGGAATTTAGCTTAAGGAAATAATGAGGGGTGGGCGAGAGGATTTTGCCACAACAATATTTATCGTAGTGCAGCTTACAAAATGGCCAAGAATTTGAAGCTCCCTTGGATCCGAGATTGCTGCGGCCTCCCCTGTACTCTTTCTTCTTTCTCCCTTACTATGCAACCAGTTTACTGGGGGGAGGGGCGGACACAGACCCGGTTTAAATAAGACGTACGTTTCTCAGCTCCCCTTGCTGATGGAGGTAGTCATGTGACCCAGTTTTGGCCAATGGGATGTACGCACTAATTGTTGGTGGGCTTCAGGGAAGCCCCTGAACGGGTCAGACTAGGCTGGCATATGCCCTCCCTCCTCCCCCCTGACCCCCCACCACCCTGGCTTTCCATTTTCCCTCCACCCGAGCGTGGCTGTGGTGGCTGGGACTTTGGCCGTCGCCTTGGCAGATGTCAGAGTAGAAGGTGGAAGGCGCCTGAAGGCAGGAAGGAGCTGCTGGGCGCCTATCGCTGGAGCTGTGTTGTTTGGGGGTTGGTTTGGTTGGTTGGTTTTCGGTTACAAGCTGCTCAGTTCCACCCTAACTGATACAATACCCAAACACCCCCCACAGGAGCACAGTTGATGACCCCCAATCCAATCATACAGTAGATCGTTTTATAAAACATTTAGAAACATGGAGAAGTGTTTGTGACAGACCGTTAAGCAGTTTGCAAGACCGAACGTGGAGTAAGATCCTGTGTTAGGAAGAGAGAACATGCCTGAGGAATATAGGAAAAGACTCAAAACAGGTACAGTGAGTAAAACCGCACTGGGTGGCGGCAACACAGCGATTATTCTTTAATTTTTTCCTACTTCTCAGTGTATGCAACCCCCACAATTTCCTAGTTTTGTGATGGAGGAGTAACAATGGGGTTACACTTTTTAAAGGAAATTGTGGCGATGTTAAAAACACAAGCAACTAAAAGTTACCCCCCCTTTTTATTTTAACACAAGACACCCCTGACTCCCATGAAACTGCACAGAGGCTCCTGCCGAGTTGTCACACACCGGCCCCTCACGACTCGCTGTCTCTCACCTTGTTCTCTTGGCTCCTCGGTCCGTCAGGGCCCGTCTTCGCCAAAGAGGCCTTTCGTTCCAGGAGAAATTCAAGGTCAGGGGCTCCTTTACAGGTTCTCCATTTTCCGGTGAATCTGTAACATTTAAAATATGTAGCAAGTTAGAAAATGTGCCCCTTTTCAGGCAAGGAGTGACTGTCCCCCAGAAGGGGAAGGAGGGGACGCGAAGAAGGGAATTCTTCCTCTCCCGCCCCCAGGGGAATGTGGCGCACCTGGTGCTGTGTTTGGGGACCTGGGATGCTGGCTCTGGGGAAATTAGAATTATGACACAAGAGAGTTCATACACACGCACACGTGCCTACATACAAGTGCACACACACATGGAAGGAGGAACACCGGAAGCAGCCATCAGTGTCTCTGGGGGACAAAAATCATGTGCAACACACTGACCTGTAAACGTTGAACTGTACAATGTCCACGTCCTAATCAATATTAAATAAGTTGCTTCCCACAGAGCGTCGGACCACCCCTGAGTGTGTGTGTGGGGGGTGGGGTTCATCTAACCCCCAGTGTGACTTTCAAAGGGCACCTGTTCAGCAGGTGACACAGGCAATGTCTTCACCTCTGGCCCAGAGTGCAGGCCTGATGTGTGGTTAGGGAATTGGGAGTGAATTCCTTCCTTTTCTCTCTTCTTTTTTCTTTTCTTTTCTTTTCTTTTTTCTTTTCTTTTCTTTTCTTTTCTTTTCTCTTCTTTTTTCTTTTCTCTTCTCTTCTCTTCTCTTCCCTTCCTTTTCCTTTCCTTTCCTTTTCTTTTTTCTTTTTTCTTTTTGGTAAATAAGAATCAAAACTGCTTCATGTGTTTTCTTTCCTCATGTGTTCTTTTGGAGCTGGGTTCATGTTTCCAGTTTTGTGGAAAAACAGATGTCCCAGCCACCTTTGATTGTGCTTCAGTGTCTCATCGTTACATTCAGCCAATCCACAGGGGCCCCGGGAAGATGAGTAAGTCTTATGACTAACTCGTATTCCTAAAATTATTGAAGACAGAGACTTCACTGTTTTTTTAGTCCCCAAACCCGGGTTTCAGCAGCAGGCTGATGCTGGGGGGCCTGTCTGTCTGCTCCTCGCAGGCCGGGCTGAGCAAGGGCTCTGGGTCAGGAAGCACAGGGCCAGCCCGGGGAGATGGCTCCCCAGCGGGGTGAAGTGGGGGGTGTCACTTTAAAAACAAAACTGAGAGTCTGATGAGAACACTCCTGGTCTGGACCTTCGGGGCTGTTGCCGTCCATCTAGTGGCCGCATGTTCTCCACCAGGCCCAGAGGCCCCCTCCCTGGTGACCCCGTGCCCTCTCCGGTCTGTCTCACTCACAGCCCCCACCCCCTCTCCTCTCAGGAGGACCCCCACCCCAGCCCTGAGTCACTCTTCTCTCGGTTTCAGCTCTCCAACCCCCCTCCCCGTGCTGGCCAATGGGGCAACCGCCAGCCACGTGTGGCTATGAGGCACCTGAAGTGTGGCCAGTGTGTCTAGGAGGCAAATGCTTGTATTTGGGGATTTTTTTAAACTTAAATTAGTTTAAATATAAAAACTGATACTGAAGTCAGTTATTGGAAACCTTTTTGAGGATATTTGGAACAATCTGAGTATGTAAATCTACTTTTCTGACTGTATATTTTAAGATGTCTAAATCCAGCTTAAGTCTTTCCAATGGCACTGTAGCCTGTAAATTGAGAGGTGCTATAAATATATACTACTCAATAGATTTCAAAAGCTTAGTGCAAAAAAATGGCAAAATATCTCATTACTGATTTTTATTTTTTTATTTATTGATTTTAGAGAGAGAGAGAGGGGCATCAATTTGTTGTTCCTCTCACTTCTGCACTCATTGGTTGATTCTTGTATGTGCCCTGACCAGGTTTGAACCCGCAACCTGGGAGCATCGGGACAACATTCTAACCAACTGAGCTGCCCAGCAGGGCTCATTACTAATTTTTATATTGATTATTGACTACATGATGAAATGAGAATGTTTTGGATGTATTACATTAAGTAAAATGCCTTGTTAACGTGAATTTTACCCATTTGGTTTTACTTTGGTAACGTGGTCACTGGAGAGTCTAAAATGACGTGTGGCCCATGTTACATTTCTATTGGCCAGAGCTGCCCTAACCGCCTTCCCCACGTGCGCAGGCTCTGGGACCGGAAGGGTCTGAGCCCCAGTCGAAGCTGCACCACTCACCAGCTGTGTGCTTTGGGGCGGGTGACTCAATCTCTCTGGGCCTCAGCTCTTTTTTTAAAACAAAACAAAACTGTAAAATGGGTACAGTAGGGTCACCCTGGACATGCCTGCCTGACATAGTCACTGCACCTGTAAGTGCCCAGCCAAGGTGGCTCCCGTTGTCCTTCTGACCCTGTCCACACAGCCTTCCAGGCTCATCGGAAACCTCGTCTCCTTCGGGGGATCCTTCCTAACTCCCCCAGAACGGGCTAGTTCTTTGCCTTTACCTATCCTCAGCTTTGACACACGGCTTGCCATAAAATGACATCGTTACAATCTTGTGGCTTCCTCAAGGACAGAACTTGCATCTTTGTGTGTGAGTTTTTTAACGTATGGAAAATCTCAAACACACACAAACGTTGGGAGAGTAACACGAGGTACTGACCCTCGGCTTCCATGACTGCCATGTCTCAGTAGCCGCATCTCTCTTGCTGGCCGGTACTTGACACGTGATTTTGTTAGTGTTTGGGGCAGGTGGCAGGTGACTGCACGCTCTGTGCCGCTTCTCCCATCTGCTTTGCTCTAGGCTGGCCCTGTGAGCTGCTAGGACCCACAGAATGTGGTAGAAGTGACCATGCAGGACCTCTGTCCGGGTCTCAAGGCCTGGTGGCTGCTGCTCTCGCTCTCTGGGAAGCCTGCTGCTCTGTGAACAAGCTCGAGCCAGCCTGTTGGAGGATGAGAGACCACAGGGAGCAGAGACAGCGGTCCCAGCTGAGTTGCCCCCCAACCAACCAGCTCACTAGTCACCAGAGAGGCCAGCGAGGCTTTCCTTAACCTTCCAACACCAGAGAGGCCAAAGCCACTAGCTGGCCACAGAGGTCAAAGTGGCCCAGGCAGGACCCACCCAATCCACACCCAGGATCATGAGAAATAATAAACATTGTTCTGTCTCTGTGATTTGAGGGTGGTTTAACATATGGCAAAGGCTTCCTCGTAGAGTTTACGTCACAAGTTATTGGCAGAGCATGTGAAGCCCCCGAGTTAAAGCAGGGGTCGCCACCTGCAGCACACTGAGGGGGGCGCACTGTCCTGCCAGTGGCAGCTGCCATCCCCCAGGGACCGGGAAACTGCCACACCCTCCACACCCCCAGCATGCTGCCTGCTCAGCCACGTGAGCCCCAAGGACAGGGTTCCGTAGCTCTGACACCCCATCTGTAAATGTTCCTGGACTGTATTCTGCTCGACAAACAGACTTGGAGCAGAAGACATGTGCTGGGAACAGGATTTAAACACTAAGGGTTCCTGCTGCAGGCTCTTCCCAGGGTGTTGATCTCGTGTATCTTCGGAGCCCCAGAAACTCCGGCTGTCATGGTAACGGGGAGAGGACAAGTAGAGCCTCGTGTTCCCAGATGTCCCCAAACATGGACGGCTCCAAGCCGCCCTCCTAGGATGCAAGTACACCTGGGGATGTTTTGTTGAGTCCCAAAACCAAACATCTTTTACAAATAAAAGCCAGTTTTACTGTGTAACTTGGGCCAACCCTTTCTGCTGGAGTACCTGCATCATCCATCGTATGGGTACAATTCGCATCCATGAGATACCGGCCTGAGAACGGCCCACCGTGGGGGGCCTGTCCTTGATCGTTTTCCAGGCCTTCATTTAATGAGGGCCTTTCCTCCCTGCTGGCTCTGGGTGAATGGGAAGGAACAGCTGGGACAGCTGTCCCTGGTACTGACCTGCCAGATGCCCAGTGCCCAGCTCAGAGGCGTCGCCAGCTTTGCCTTTGCTTCTGCGTTTCACGGTGCGGTTGAAGATGGACTTTCTGTGAATCAGGTTGGAGTAATGGGGTTCTTTGTCTTGGATCTCGTCAGTGAGGGGTGTCTTTTCTTCGGAGAGTAGCTCAGGTCTCATCTTGGCGGGTTCGTCAGCGGTTTCCCACAAACCCCCTGCTGATTCCTTCCGGGTCTTTCGCAAACAGTCATCACCCCTGGTCTCCATGCAAATAGGCCTGATTTTTGTCTCAACAGAATGACTGGAGATCGGTAAGCTCCCCAAACTTCACCAGCTTTGAGTGCTTTAGACTAGAAAAAAGAGAACAATTTTCCGTTAGGATCATCGGGCTAAATGTTCCATTCAGAGTGTGTTTTCTGCTCCCATTCAGATTTGATGAAATTTGGGATAATTTGCACATCCTGACGACCACATCTTTATCAACGAAAATTACAGTTTAACCACTGCAATTTGGATGCATTCATGAACATTTTATAATTGAGGTTTGTTTATTCTATTCATAGGATGCACTTTTAGGGAAAAGGCTTAGAGCGGCTTGTACAGCTAACTTTTAAGCAAATGCTTTCTGAATAATTCAAGAGAAAAGGAGTGGACCACAGGAAAGGACAGGCTTCAGCTTTGACTTCAGAGCTGTCCGAAGGCGGAGCAGCTGCTCGGGGGGCAATAAGTCTGCTGTCCCTGGAGGGGTCCAGGCAGGGGCTGTGGGGAGTTTAGGATTCAGCTCTTCCCATGCCTCCCTCTCTCCTTTCCTCGCGCCCTCCGCCTCCCACCTGGGGTGACTCTGATCCACATACTGGGGCTGTGCTCAGCTGAGAGTTGATGTGGGGACAGCAAGTAGGCAGGGGTCCCATGGGGGGGTGCAGGTAATGCAGGAGTTCATTTGAGTCGGGGCTGGTCTGTGGGGGTCTCTGAACAGGGTGCATCTTTGATGATCGTGAACGAGGAGGAGGCAGACCCTGGAACTCTGGGCAGGCTGGGCTGAGGGGCCGAGGCCAGAGGGCAGGTATCACACAGGTGTCACCCAGGTGTGGCAGATGAGTGCCTAAGCCAGGGTGGAGGCTGGGCCAGGGACATTGTGCCAGAGGGATGACAGGATTGGTGAGTCATGGTGATTTGTGCAGGAGCAAGGAAGGGGCCGTCCCAAGTCTAGGTTTCGGGGGTTCAGGGTGACTGGGCAGGCCACTGCCACTCACTGCCAGTGGGTGACATGGGAGCAAAGCCAGCTTGGGGTTGGAGCCCTCAGGTTTCGGGGACGTGCCTGTGAAGAGCCTCCCGGGAGAGCCTGCCGTCGGAAATGCTTGACCGAGGCTGACTGTTGAGAACCAGGGCGTCTTCCTGCGCTGACCCCAGGCACCTGCAAGGCCTCCCTGAAGTGGACATGAACTTGACTGCCTCTGGCATTCAAGGTTATCATTATTATCATTCTCATTATCCTCACCACTGTAACCTGAGGCTGCTTTTTTTAAAACAACCGAGGTACAACTTGCATCCGGGAGAACTCGCCCTCATTTGTGTCCGGTTCTGTGAGTTGCGACGGGCATGCACAGCTCATGGAACCAGCACCACCGTGGAAACACAGGGCCTCCCTTCGCCCCGGAGCTCCCTGGCGCCCCACCGCACACAGTGCCTCCCGAGGCCCCAGCCCCGCAGCGACCACCCATCTCGGGATCTGCTCCTCCAGCCTGCCTTCTCCCGGCTGGCATGTAGATGGAGCCCCCTGTGCGCAGCCTCGGCGTCGGGCGCTCTTCGGTTGGCGTGGTGCCTTTCCAATTCAGCCCGGTGTATCCATGCTGACCGCCGGCGTTTCCCGGGTGGTGCTATGACCTTGCGGAGCACTGCACGAGGTCCTGTGTAGGGCCCTGGGCCGGGAGTCAGGGACCTGGGTTCGAATCCCCATTTCCTGCTGCCTGTAATCACCTACTTCACTTGGGTAGTGAGGGCCTCGGTTTTTCTCCCAGGAGACATGGGGCGGGTGGGTGCTCTCTAGGGCCCCTTAGCTGGCTCTCAAATTCTGTGATGGCAGGAGGCTCAGGGAGCCCTCAGCGGGAATGTCAGGAGCCTGAGGGAGCGTTCTCAACCATCCCTCTCCTGTTCTCCACATGAGCAGGCTCTCAGACTGTGAGGAAATGTGTTCCAAATCATACCACTTTTAAGACCATCACACACACACACACACACACACATACACACACACACAATGAATTTGTGAAACTGAAAAACAGCTCTAATTCCACCTCAATTATTGCCTATTTATGGCAAGTGCATTCTAAATCTGAAATATTTTTATACTCGCTCCATCTCTTCCACATCCATTAGCTGCTGGAAGCCCCAGGGCCCCACCCCATTCTCCCACTGTTTGTCTGAGGCTCCCGGGGAGCTTTCAGCCCCAGAGTTTCTGTTCCAGGGGCTTCAGGGTGGAAGTCCGCAGAGGCAGCTTTGTGATTGGAGGGCGGTGGGGCTGGTGCTGGAGCATCATTTGCATAATTCATTGATTCACTCCCTCACTCACACATGCAACAGCCTGGCTGGTCTTTGTTCCCCCTCTGCCCACATTCCCTCGTTAGGAAGCCCCGGAAGGGCAGGGCTTAGTGTGTTTTGTTCGCTGCTGTCCGTGGTGCCAGGCACACACAGCTCTCTGTAAACAGTTCCCGTCCATGAGGCGATGTGACAGTCAGCCCCCTCTCACCGATGACAGAGCTGCAGGGCAGGGAGCTCTGGTCCCTCGCCCGGGTTCAGGCAGCGGGTGAGTGGTTATGGCAAGGATCGCACCTCCTTGGTCTGACTTGTTTGTGTGGGGACCCGAGACTCATGGGATGTGGTCGAAAGGTGCTGTGACAAAAACCAGCTGAAGGCTGCCCGGATGACTCAGGCAGAGGCGGGGGTCTAGTCTGCTCTCTCAGGGCTGGCTATGTGGCTTCTGGCACTGGAGTCAGGAGTGACTACTAACCTTCCTGGCGGGACCTGCCTGCGTGAGTCAGTCAGCGGCTGCCTGGGAGGTCACGACACATGCGAGAAGGTGGTGGGGACAGGGGGCTGACACAAACCCAGCCGTGGCAACCTCGGCCAGCTGTTCAGGGCAGAGGGAGACGGCACGGTGTGGACAGTGCGGTACATCCCCTGGAGCAGACTTCTCAAGTTCAAGGGTGGGAGTCACCCGGGCTCTTGTTAAGGCACAGATTCTGACTCACAGGGTCTGGGGTGGGGCCAAGGGCACCTCTGTTCTGAGTCCACAGACCAGCCTTGAGCCAGGTCCTGGGGGAATAGACCCCTAGTGCCCTTGGCAGTGTGGGTGTGGGGCCACTGGGGGGAACCAGGTGCCGCCCCACACTTGGCCTGATCTGGGCAGCGTCACCCCCGGTCAGAGGCAGAAGGGTGAAGAGCAGCGGTGAGGCAGGTGGGAGGAGGGGTGTCAGGAAAGTGGGGGTGTTAAGCAGGTGCTGTCCCCGTACTCTCCCCTTCAACCTCTTACCAGGGAATGGAGTGGGGACTGGAGGGGAGGTGGAAAACGAGAGACACGCAGGGCTGAGGGTGGGTAGGAGCCTGGACGAGGGAGCTGAGCACCTGCCTGCGGCAGGACCCTGTGGGTGCAGGACGGCCTTGTAAACGCCAGGCCTGGCCTGTGGGTCAGGGTTGGGGCTGGGGGCAAGTTACGAATGGGGAGCGTTCTCCTCAGGGCCACAGCGAAGACCTGCCTCCATCATCTGGGTGGGGGCCCAGAGCAATGGCGACCATGGGGGGTCTTACCTGGCCAGGCGGGTGGGGAGGGGCAAGGCCTGGAAATGTGGCCTGAAAGTCAGTCACCTTAGGGCCTGGAAATGTGGCCTGAATGTCACCTTAGCTGTGACTGTGACAACAGGAAGGGCTGGAATGCTGGCAGGCAGGTCTCCATGGAAAGATGGGGCCCCTGAGAGGGAGGCGGGCCTGATGATCCCAAGTCACCTGCATCATTTCAACTTTCACTCCTGGTCCTAGCCTTGGAGCGGTGGCCCCCCCAGGAAACGGCAGTGTCTACTTAGGGCTATGAACAACAAAGGCTTTTTTTTTTAAGCAAAGAGGGAAGGCTGTAGAGGAGGATTTTAGGTAGCCGAGGGGAAAGCAGATGAAGTTTCTGGTTTGGGAGAAAAGCCCTGGCGAGGAGACAGTGGGAAAGCTGCCCCTGAAGGTGCTCTGCTGTGTGCTGAGGATCACGTGACCACTGTAGAACAGGTAGAGGCCACAGGTGAGCACAAGGGCCGCAGCTGATGCCCTGCCCTGGAGGTGCCACTGGGAACAGATTGGTGTTCTCAGCGAGAACCAAGGAGAGGAAGGGAATGAAATGCAAAGAGAGGAGAGAGCATCCCAGATGAATGTGACGTGGAAACTCAGAAACTGGGGATGGGGGGGGGGGCAGGATCATGCAGGCAAGGCCCCGGCACCCGGCTGGCCTGAGCACTGGGGGAAGACCCACCAGCATCGCTGGGGGCAGCACTGGCTTCAGGAGGTCGGGGGGATGATTCC
>PVKU01003401.1:55574-156099 GCA_004027475.1 Anoura caudifer | reverse complement strand
CTGGGGAGGGGGCAGGGATCTGAGGGGGGTGTGGAGCCTAAGGCCAGAGGGAGATGGCACGTTTGGCAGGAAGCTGGACTTGAAAATGGCCCGTGGGGAGAGAGTCCGAACTCACCAGAATGCAACCTGGAAGGCTAAATACTAATTCCAGCAACGACTCACTGAGCGAGATGGAACGATAACAGCCTCGGACCCAAGCCGCATCTCTCTAGAGGCGAGAGTGCTGTACCACTGCAGGACAAAGAACAACCTCAGGGCCACGTGGTTGCCGAGCTCCCGCTGGACGAGTCCAGGCCTTGCAACGCTGGAGCCAGCGGTGCCACCAGCAGTCGGGACACACACTAAGGATGGGAGGTGGGTCAGGCACAGTGACCACAAGAATTCACGCACCAGACTAAACAGACTGCAATCGATCGAGCGTGGACGGCACCCCTTTCCTGGTGATGCCACGGAAATCAGTGAAATGAACTCTGAACCAGAGAACTAGACAGTGGTATAGCAGGGCTGGGCACGTTCCCTTTTTACAGGAAGGTGTCCAAATGCCGGAGAATGCAGGCTTATCCGTCTACTTTTATCTGTGTCTATGTATAACTTACAACAGGAAGAAAGCCCGTGAGGGAAGAAGAAAACCAGAGGCCCGAAAAGCAAACTAGATGCTCCTGTTGGCACCACCATCAGTGACAGGCACAGGGAGAAGAGGGACCATGAGAGGGGCCTAGATCTCAGGAGGCAGAGCCGTGCCATTGCCGGTGATAGAAGAAGTCAAGGTCACCTGTAGGGCCATGGCAATGGCAAGCATCGAGCAGGCCAACGAACTTCAGACAGTGCAGCTCCTTCCGGGGGCCTCATGTCTTGTAAGGGGAGTGAAAATCCAAACCGCACTGAGGTCCTTTTTTTGCTTAGGATGTTGGCAAACACTCAGAAGTTTGGGAAGTGATTGGTGGAGCAGAGTGGCGGCAGGCAGCCCCCCATCGCTGCTTCTATCTCCACGCGGGCAGTTTGGCAACGCCTGTCACAGTAGGAAGCAAACCTGCTTCAGCCCGGCAGTCTCGTCTGCAGGAATGCGGCTCGCGGGTCAGCCTGCCCGAGGGGGCAGTGGCCTGGCAGCAGGCAACTGGGGACACCAGGACGTGTCTCCAGCAGAACTCGTCACACCAACTGGAAAATTCGAAACATGCCCACAAGCGGAATAAGGTGCAAATGTAAAAGCAAGAAAGAGAAAGCTCTACATACTGATTAAGAAAGGATCCTAAGAGATCTCAAGATTAAAAACAACAAGGACAGAAGGTTATCCATTATGTTTCCATGAGTATACAAGGAGGAAATGTATTCAAATTTATTTGGATGCGCCTAAAAAACTGTGGAAGGAGTTAAAAGAAATTAGCCTCAATGGTTACACATATACATAGTGTTTTAGACTATAGAATAAAACCTGGGCAGATGGGGAATGAGACTGGGAGGAAAAAAGGACTTAAATTACGTATCTATTAACATATATTTTTTTATTTTTTTAAAGTGTATTTCAATACATTAACCTATTCAAAAATTTAATAGGTAAATCTCTTCGGGGAAAAAAACTGAGTAGGACTGAATCTTAAATAAGGAAATGAATCACTTCTAAAAACTGAAAGTGACAGAGAAGTTACAGGAAATGGCCAAGAAGCCCCCAAGAGCCCTACTATGGCACAGGGAAGGGAGTGTAGGCAGGGGAAATGGGTAGCCCTAATGGGGGGAAAAGAAAGCTCTTTTATGTTTATATCTCCAGAAAATCAGGATCCCCTTTTCCAAAATCAGATGGAGAATGAGAATGAGCTGTTAAATGAGGTGTTTAATTCCCTGATTAAAATGTTCTCAGCGTGATTTAACTAAAACGGAGGCAATCTTATAATAATGAGGTGGTCTTAATACAACATAACACATCAGTGGATTAGCGGCAAAATCCAATGCCCATCTTCAGGAAAGACCTTTAGAAGTGCAACCGGAAGAAAATCCATCATGTTAGAAAGCGCTGTGTGTGTTATAAGTACAGAGATGCTGCAGATCAGAGCCGAGCCCTGCTCTCACTCTCATCAACCTGTTTCCTGGGCTTCAGCCAATGTAGTGAGACATAAAACAAGTGTTACCAGCGAGAAAGGTGAAATAATCATAATTTGCAGCTGCTACGGTTTGTATGCCTAGAAAATTCAAAAGAACCGATCAAGATGATTGGAATGGAATTAAAAGGAATTCAGCCCAGGGCCAGAATAGGATAGATTCAGTACCTGTCAACAATAACAGGAAAGTAGGAAGTAGAAGTAACGAAGCCAGGAAACCCAGGATACTCACATTGATAAGTACAAACACCTTATATAAAGGGGAAACTTGAGAGTTAGAAAGAGACTTGGATGTGCAGAGAAGCATGGGTTTTTCTTGGACGGAAAAATGGAAAATTAAATATATGTCAATTCTCGTGAAGTTAATATATAGTTTTGGTGCTATTTCAATTAAAAAATTCCAATTTAGCACTGGCTGGTGTGGCTCAGTGGATTGAGTGCTAGCCTGCGAACCAAAGGGTTGCAGGTTCGATTCCCAGTCAGGGCACATGCTTGGGTTGCAGGCCAGGTCCCCAGCAGGGAGCGTGGGAGAAGCAACCACACATTGATGTTTCTCTCCCTCTTTCTCTTTCCCCTCCCTTCTGTCTAAAAATAAAAAAATAAAATCTTAAAAATAAAAATTCCAAATTTAAAAAATTCATTAGAAGGTTTTGATAAAATGATTGTGAAGCTCATTTGCAGGACAGACAGACAAGATAAGCCCAGACTTTTTGAGAAACATAGGAAAAGAAGAGAGTCTACTTCTCCTAAATATCACAATAATAAAGGAATGTGGTACTGGGACAAGGTTGTCAATCTGTAAAACAGAATGGCCGGCCCAGAAATTCTTATCTATAAAAATATTATTTTATAGATGAGGCATCACAAACATTAAAAAATGGAGGAATCACAAAGCCAGGGGAAAACATTACCGGGAAAGAAAACTTTAGACCAATATTTCTTATTGATATAGATTTTTTTAAAAAGTGGTAGCAAATGAATCTAGGAACATATGAAAAGGATTAATTCACCATGAACAAGCAGATTTTATCTCAGGAATGTAAGGTAGGTTTAACATACAATAATCAATTACTATAATATACCAAATCAACAGACTAAAAGATAAAAACCACATGATTGTCTCAATTGAATTTGACAAAATTTAACATTCCTTTATAATAAAAATCATCAGAGAAAGGGAGGGAAATATCGATCAGCTGCCCCTTGCACGTGCCCGCAACCCAGGCAGGTGCCCCAGCTGGAAATGAACCCACATCCTTTCACTTTACAGGACAAGGCTCCAACCACCTGAGCCACACCGGCCAGGGCAACTGGCCCCATTCTCGGCTGTGAAAGACTGGATGGGTTCCTATAAGGTCAGTGAGATGCCAAGGATGCCCATTCTCACCACCACTATTCAATGTTGTAATGGAGGTTCTAGCCAGGGCAATTAGTCAAGAAAAAAGATATTCAAATTACAAAGAAAGAAGTTAAACTCTATTTTTGCAGAAGACCCAATCTTGTATGTATAAATACTCAAGAAATCTCCTAAAAAACTGTTGGAACTAATATGTTCAGCAAGGTTGCAAGATATGAGATCAACATTCAAAAATCAATTGTATTTCTATACAGTAGGGATGAGCAAACCGGAAATAAAATCCAGAAAGGAATTCTACTTACAAAATCATCAAAAAGAATAAAATACGTCGGAATACATTTTGCAAAAAAGTGTAAAATGTATTTTGAAAACTACAAAATGTTATTGAAAGAAATTAAAGGAGAACTAAATAAATGGAAAGACATGCATTTTCATTGATCAGATAAATTAATATTGTTAAGATGGGAATACTTCCCAAATTGATCTACAGATTCAACAAATCCAAATCAAAGCCCCAGCTGACTTCTTTGCAGAACTTGATAAACTAATGATAAAATTCATGCCAAAAAATCTTGAAAAAGAAGGATAAAGCTGGCCTCATACTTTCCGGTTTCAAAACCTTCTATGAAGCAACAGCAACCAAAACGGTGTGGTGCTGACACAAGGCAAACGTAGGTCAATAGAACAGAATTAAGAATCCAGAAGTGAATCCATATATATGTGGTCAAGTGATTGTTGTCAAGGGTGCCAAGACCATTCAATGAGAAAAGAACAGTCTTGTAAACCGATGGCACTGGGACAACTTAATGAGCATGCAAAGAGAGCATTTGGATCTCTCCCTCACGTCATATACAAAAATTAATTCAAAGTGGATAAAAAACCTAAGTGTAAGAGCTAGAACTATAAAAACTGTTACCAGAAAACATGAATCTTCTTGATGTTGGACTAGGCAATGGTTTCTTTGCTATAACAGCAGAAGCACAAGCAACAAAAGAAAAACCAGTCGGATATCATCAGAACTTTTGAAAGCTGTGATTCAAAGAACACCACCAAGAAAGTGAAAAGACAACTTACAAACTAGGACAAAAATTTTTCAGATCATATGTCTGATAAGGAATTTATATCTAGACTATATAAAGAACCCTTACAACTCAATTAAAAAATAAATAGCCTCTTCCAGCCAAGATGGAGACGTGGGTGGACACACTGTGCCTCCTTGCACAACCAAAATTAAGGTCAACAGGGATTTAGAAATAAGAAAACAATCAGAACTGAGAGAAAATTGAACTATGCAGAGGTCTGACAACCATTCATCCAGACCAGTAAGAGGGGTGGAATTGCAGTAGGAAGAAACAGAGGTTGGTGGACCCGGGTGCACAAGCAGTAGCTGGAGGACCCGAGGCACACAGGTAGCAGCTAGTAGACCCCAGGCACCAGGTGGCAGTGGGCAGACCCACTGAGGCCCCGCAAGGTGGCTGGCTAACCAGGAGGTCCCACATTTGTGAGCAGATAATCCAAGTGAAAACGGGGAGTGAGACAGACCTCACAACCCAGGGCCCCAGTGCCAGGAAATAAAACCTAAAAACACGGGTTGAAAACATTTGTTGGGGTTGAGGTGCTGGGAGAGACTCCCAGCCTCACAGGAGAGTTCATTGGAGAGACCCACAGGGTCCTAGAATGTACACAAGCCAACCCACCTGGGAATCAGCACCAGAAGGGCCCAATTTGCTTGGGGGAAGCAGTGGAAGGGACTGAAGTATGGGAGAGAGTGGAACAAGCGCCATTGTTCCCTCTCAGACCCTGCCCCCACATACAGAGTCACTACCCAGCAACTGGGCTGCCGTACCCTGGGTAACACCTAAGGCTCCGCCCCTCACTATGTAACAGCCGCGACCAGACCAAAAAATAAAAGTTAAAAAAAGCACCAAAAATGGCTCAAACTGGAGAACAGATCAAAGCTCCAGAGCAAATTCATCTAAGCAACCAAGAGACAGCCAACCTATCAGCTGCACAGTTCAAAGTACTGGTGATCAGGATGCTCACAGAATTGGTTGATTTTCCTCACGAATTAGATGAACAAATGGAGGCTACACTAAATGAAATGAAGGAAAACACACAGGGAACCAACAGAGATGGGAGGAAAACTGGGACTCAAATCAATGGAGTGGATCAGAAGGAAGAAAGAAACAACCAAACAGAAAAGAATGAAGAAACAAGAATTCAAAAAAATGAGGAGAGGCTTAGGAACCTCCAGGACATCTTTAAATGTTCCAACATGTAAATTATAGGGGTACCAGAAGGGGAAGAGGAAGAGCAACAAGTGGAAAACTTATCTGAACAAATAATAAAGGAGAACTTCCCCAATCTGGCAAAGGAAATAGACTTCCAGGAAGTCCAGGAAGCTCAGAGAGTCCCAAAGAAGTTGGACCCAAGGAGGAACACACCAAGGCACATCATAATTATATTACCCAAGATTCAAATGAAGGAGAGAATTCTAGAAGCAGCAAGGGATAAGGGCACAGTCACCTAGAAAGGAGTTCCCATCAGACTGTCAGCTGATTTCTCAAAAGAGACCTTACAGGCAAGAAGGGGCTGGAAAGAAGTATTCCAAGTCATGAAAGTCAAGGACCTACATCCAAGACTGCTCTATCCAGCGAAGCTGTCATTTAGAATGGAAGGGCAGATAAAGTGCTTCTCAGATAAGGTCGAGTTCAAGGAGTTCATCATCACCAAGCCCTTATTATATGAAATGTTAAGGGGACTTATCTAAGAAAAAGAAAACAAAAATAGGACAGTAAAAAGATGGCAAACTCACAGATATTAACAACCACACCTAAAACAAAAGCAAACTAAGCAAACAATAGAACAGGAACAGAAAGACAGAAATGGAGATCACATGGAGGGTTAGCAACAGGGGAGTGGGAGGAGGAGAGAGGGGGGAAAAAGGTACAGAGAACAAGTAGCATAGATGGTGGGTAGAAAATAGACAGGGGGAGGGCAAGAATAGTGTGGGAAAGGTAGAAGCTAAAGAACTTATGCAACATGGACATGAACTAAAGGGGGAATGTGGGTGGGAGGGGGTGTGCAGGGTGGAAGGGAATGAAGGGGGGAAATGGGACAACCGTAATAGCATAATCACTAAAATATATTAAAAAAATAAATAGCCTAATTAAAATACGGGCAAAGGATTCAAATGTACATTTCTCCAGAGTAAATGTACAAATGGCCAATAAGTATGTGAAAACATGCTCAACATCCGTAGTCATCAGGGAAATGCAAATCAAAACTGCAGTGAGATACTATTTCACACGCACTAGAATGACTGCAATGACTGCAGTCAAAAAGATAAATAATAACAAATGTTGGTGAGGATGTGGAGAGATCAGAACCCTGTGCACTGCTGAGGGGGATATAAAGTGTGCAGTTGCTTTGGAAAGAGTCTGGCAGTTCCTTGAAAGGTCTCCATATAGAATTACCATATGACCCAGCAAATCCATTCCTGAGCATATTCCCAAGAGAAATGAAAACACGCATCCACACAAAAAATCGAACATGAATATTCATAGTGGCATGACTCACAGCAGACAAAAAGCGTAAACAACCCAAATGTCTAACTCCCGATGAATGAATAAATAGAATGGGGTGTGTCATACAATAGAATGTCATCGTCATAAAAAGGAAGAAGCACTGATCCATGCCACGACACGGATGAACCTCAAAGGCGCGTCGCTAAGTGAAAGAAGCCAGTCACAGGGGACCACATGCTGTATGACTTCTTTTACATAAACTACCCAGAACAGACAAAGCCACGGGGACAGAGAGTAGATGGGCGGTGGCCTAGGGCCGGAAGGGCCGTGGGCCGTGGGCGTTTGCTAGTGTGGACGAGATGTCCTTTCGGTGAGATGCCAAAAATGTCCCAAAATCGAGAGCACTGCTGGCTGCCCAACTCTGCGGACACAGTAAGAACCACGGAGTTGTGTGCCTAAGAGGGCGGATTGTGTAGCACACGAATTATATCGCAATAAAGTCGTTATTAAGAAAAAGGAGGGGTGGCAATAAAACTTCGGAATATTGGTTAGCAGTTTGGGGAAAATATCAGTTTAGATCCTTAAAATAAATTCCCTCAATAAAGTCCAATGGAATTAGAGCATTAAATATTTTCTTCAAATGATAGAGCATTCTAAAAAAACTTTTGTATGGTTTTGTTACTTTTTTCTCCCATCAGACAGTGTGTTTTGGGAATGTTCTAGTTCGATAAAGTGGGGTACATAGGTTCAGTTTTTAACATTTTCATGATATTCTATAACGTGCCATATGTGTTTCAATTATTTTGTGATTATTTAATTTGTTTGCCTTCTCTCTTTTCCTGTGTGTTTAAATTGGGCTCGTTTTTGGTTGCATGAAAGAGACAGTCATTCAAGTTACTAGAAGGAAAAGGAGGCTGAGAAGACATACATGAGGTCGAGACTGGACCAAGGCATTGTGGGGACCAGCCCCCCCCTCCTCTGCCGGGGGTTGAAAAACAGAACATTTTGAAAAGGAATTAAATGGTTCCCAAATCTTGCCAGAGGACACTGGGGGAAGAGTGTTTAGAGCCGAGGGCCCGGGGGTGGAGGTGGAGCCAAGCAAGCGTGGGTGCAAACCCCCCTCCTCACAGGTTGTGTCATGGGCTGGGCGTGTAGCTTTCCGCTGGGGCCCCCAGTCCCTCAACTGTCATGCAGGGTGGACGACATTACCTAAGTCCCGGGACTAAGTGAAGGATGCGCGGAGCTGGCACTCAATGTGTGGTGGCTGCTGGTGCATTATTATGCGAATTAATGCACAGCGATAATATTTCCACCTGTAAGTATCATGCCTGTTTATACTTACATCTCCCGTACTCAACACAGCACCAACTAAAGGAGAATAAAAAGAAAGGAGAATAAAAGGTGGGGACATAAAACTCAATGGGGGATAAAGTTTAAAAATTCCTATTACAAGGACTCCTGCTATGGATGGGCCCAAGATACCCCTACGCTCCCTAGCGGCCGCCATGAGGGGGGCCGCATGTCAGTGACTGTTCCACTGCACTCAGGGGTACAAATCGCCGGTCGCTCAGGAGGAAGTGTGTTGGCAGTCCGTGCCAAGGTCAGCTCAGGGATTTCTCTGAAGGGGTTTTACGAAAGTGCAGTGCGGCGTTTTCAAACTTTAAAGTCAGAGCTTATTAAAGAGATGGATTTCCAGGCCCCGTGCCTGGAATTTGGACCGAGTCAGGCTGAAGTGGGCCCCCGGAATGTGCATTTAGAGAGCATCCCAGATGAGGCGCAGCCCCGTCGTCTCTGCTCCAGCGGGTGGTCTTTCTCCTGAGCTCACAGGGCTCGCACACGCTCACGCATACAGGTGTCCGAAGCTCTCTCTCAGCCTTTCAGCGGAGGCCGATGGCTTCCCACAACCCAGCAGGGTCATTCTGCAGGTGACACCATGCAGGCTTTTGCCTGATGGGGGAGACTTCAGAGGGGACAAGATCCCTCCACCTTCCTCGGCGTGGAGGGTTTGACAGACGTCTGGGAGGACTACCCCGAGATTGAGCTCCTCTGTGAGCCTACGGGCGTGGATCGCCGTGTTGCCTGGGAGCTTCCCTCAGAGTAGATTAGGGAGTTGGGGAGGGTGGACATCTTCAAGGAAAATGGGTGTCCTGCAGGAGGACCAAGATGATCTCATAAAGAACATTGTTTTGATGCTGGTCTAGCCACCAGGCTGATAAGGGCTGGAGCCACAGAGCTCAGTTCTAGGGTGTCGAGGCCCTGAGATGTCTAGCCTGGAAAATTCCTTGGCAGGGGAAGCGCGATTCTTCTTTCGGCCTTCAACTCACCCTCCGTGCACCAGCACCAGAGTAAAACATTCACAGAGTGTCACCTTGTGCAACATTATTTCCTGATGTCCCCTCCAAGATAAACTCTCTGTGAAATATGAGCCAAGGGAATTGAACGAGGCCTCTTGTTCTCTGCAAATAGTATCTGCAAACCAGGGAAGAGGCGGGAGCCGCAGCCGTTGCCAAAAATGGCGGCCTTCGTTTTAGATGGAAGGATCAGCAGCCCTTCTCTCTGGCTTCAACCAGCCGTCATCTGTTAGGACCTCGTTTGGGTTGAGTTCATGAACACTTTTGGGCCACGGGTAAAAGAATGCCCAACTTTTCACTCTCTGGAGCAGGAGGACAGACCCCGCCCCTCCCAGGTCACCCCCAAGTGATTCCAACCAATTATTAGGTTACACAGTAGAGAGGGAGCTGGCACTTCTAGTTTACCCTTTTATATAATCAATACTTTTTTAAAAAGAGTTTATTTTATTTATTTTTAGAGAGAGAGGAAGGGAAAGAGAGAGAGAAACATCAGTGTGTGGTTGCCTCTCGACGCCCCCTGCTGGGGACCTGGCCTGCAACCCAGGCATGTGCCCTGACTGGGAATCAAACGCCACCCTTTGATTTGCAGGCCTGCACTCAATCCACTAAGCTACACTAGCCAGGGCCAATACTTGTTTAAATTTAAGTATATAGAATACAGAAAGTGTCCATATCTTAAGGGCTAAAAGTTGACACCTCGTGTCACAGCACCCAGGTCCAGAAGGAGAATGTCACCATCACTCCAGAAAGGCTCTGTGCACCTTCCCGGCCCCAAGGGGACCAGCGACTTCTAATAGCAGTGGTTAGTTTTGCCTGTGCTGATACTTGATGCAAATGGGAATCCTTAAGAATGTTCTCATGTCTGACTTCTTTCTATGACATCAGGCTTATAAGATCCATCCACGCTATTCCACACTGTTCCACGTTGTTTCATGCTGTTCCATGTTGTTCCATGCTGTTCCATGTTGTTCCATGCTGTTCCACATTGTGCCATGCTGTTCCATGTTGTGCCATGATGTTCCATGTTGTGCCGTGCTGTTCCACATTGTTCCGTGCTGTTCCACATTGTGCTATGCTGTTCCATGTTGTGCCGTGCTGTCCCATGTTATTCCACCCTGCTCCATACTCCTGCAGAATCTGTTCTCATTGCTCTGAAGCAGTGGCTCTCAAACACTGGACTGAGCCTCAGGATGGCCTGGAGAGTTTGAAACACAGATTGCCGGGCCCCACCCTCAGAGTTTCCGATGTAGGAGGTCTGGGGTGGGCCTGAGAATTTGTATTTCTAACAAGTTTCTCAGCTGCGGCTGCTGCTGGAGGCCTGGGGGCCACACCAGGCCGACCACCTCTTTAACCTGGCAGATCCCCTGTCCTCTGGAAAAGGCCTCTGGGCTTGTCATCACTGTTGCTTCCAGAGTCACTCAGGGGCAGCCTGCCCTGCAGGCCCGGGGGAGGGGCGGGGCAGTAAGGAGGCCTGTGCTCCCAGGCCAGGTGGGGGACCAGACCAACGTCCTGGTAACCTTGGCCTCCGCTGTTTGTCAGCCTGGGTCGGAGAGCAGGTTCAGCTTCTCTTCTGTCCAGCTCCTGGCAGGGGTTCTGAGATTATGAGCTGGACACATCTGAGCCTGGGCTTTCTGGCTACTTCAGGAGTGGGCAGGATATGGTAGAAATTTCCAGAACATTAACTGTTTCCCAGAGTCCTGCTGCACACAAAACCAATTGGCTCTTCCCTCCCCTGCCCCTGGACACTCACCCCCTGGACACCAGGCCATTTCCAGCCCACAGATAGGTCTTAGGTGAGGGGGTATCTCTCCTCCTCTTTCCAACGTCTGTTTCCTACCTCCCCACGCTTCAGGTGTGTGTGAGCACGCTCCCAGCCCCTGGCCCCTCTATGGCCTCCTGTGTCCCAGCTAATGTATCCTGTCCCCTCCTTGCTCAGCATTGTCCTCTGCCCTTCTCCGACCACCCCTCCCCTAGCCCTGGGTCTCATCTGCTGCTGGGGCTTCCGCTGACCCTTTCTGCTGCTCTTTCCAGGGGCCTTGCCCTCCCTCTGAGCTGCAGATGGCGGTGCAAGTCCCTGCCTGGCACCGCTGTGTGACTGTCCACAGCCCGCGAGTCCTCCCCTGTGGTTGGGTCAGGGTGCCCTAAAAGGACAGGCGGAGGCCCCGGGCCACCCACAGCCACCCTCCCCGGGGTCCCTGAAGAGGATAGGATGTGGACTGCAGGGTGGGTCAGCTCGAAGTGCTGAGGACAGCAGCAGTGACCTGGGCCAGAGAGCAATGGCGCTGAGCTGCAGACACAGTTCTGGCCGCCAGTCAACAGGGGTTCTGTTTCAGGTGCTTGTCCTTGAAATCACCTGATCCTCAGATAACCCTCAGGGAGGGGAGAAGGAAGGGACTGTTACTAGTCACGTTTCAGAGACGAAGGAGCTGAGAGAAACTCAGTCCCTTGCTCAAGATCCTGGTAAGTGGCAGCTAGTAAGTGGCTGGGGCAGAATTTGAACCTGGTTCTTGTGGGTCTCCAAGCCCTGCCTTTCCGCTGGGCGGACAGGACCGGCCAGCATCACAGGGAGGTGGAGGCAGCTCAGGAAGCCACACCGCCCTTATCAAAGAGCAACGTGAGGCTCAGACCGGAGCCCGCCCAGGGGACCAAGCCAGGGTGAGGGCAGACCGGCCCTGCTCTCACTGGGGGCAGAGCCGTCAGCTTCCTGGGGACTCACCCTGGGCTGCAAACCCCTCTCCACGCTGTGTGGAGGCTCCTTTATGGGGGGCCCTGGGTAGTTTGGGGTCAGGGGCTCAAGCCAGGGGCAGAAGTGTCCTCCCCAAAGTAGCTGTGGCCCACGGTGACTCACGCAGGAATGGCAGCCACTCCCAGGCTTCTTAGGGAGTGGGGGGTGGGTGGTGTGGGTGCCTCCCACCACCCCCCTTCCTCTGAGGTCTGAGTCAGGCTGAAACTGTGGGACCCCTGGAGCGGAGGAGAAGCCAAGCTGTCCCTCCCCCAGCACCTCCTGGCAGGACCCCGGGGGTCGGTCTCCCCCCGCCCTTGACACACCCTTGGTGCTCAGCTCCCACTCTGTAGGGTGATGGCACCCCCCACACTCACTCGGGGCTGCACTGGCCCATCGTGCCCCGGTGGGTTCTGCTGACTCACACGCTGAGCACGGCTGCATCCAACCTGTGCTAGGCACAGCGTCGCAAGACAGATGTGGCCCCTAGCGCAGGAGCCCAGGGAGCAGACTGGAGGGAATTTCATAACGTCCCCTCATTTTGAGGTGACAACCGGGATTAAATGCCCGTGCGAGCCTGGCCCCTGTCAGCACACCATAAACAACACTCCCAGATGCCCTTTTCACTCTCTGCGACTAAATGAGTGATCTGCTCGTTTAAATTGTTTTTACTTTTTGGTGTAAAAAGAATCCAAGATGGTAAAATGCCTATGATGTTCACTATACAAAGTAGGTACAGATGTTTGAAAGAACCCAGACGGATGGTCCATCAGAGCCTCGGCTCTGTCCCAGTGAGCGAATCTGTGCCTTGCCTCCAGGGACTGGCTGGCGGTACCCCTGAGAGTCCTATCCCTCCTGGTCACACCTCAGCCACTCTCAGCTGGGTGGGGGAGGAGGGGGCTCAACCTACTTTTGCAAAGTGAAGCCAGAGCTCGCTGCTGCTCTGTCTCCCCGTAATTAAGAGAACTTTCACCTAATTAACGGAAGCCACCCTCTTTCAGGTCCTGGCCATCACACAGGCTGGGAGCCATGGCAGGGAGTGAGCTGGGGACAAAGACCGCTCGCTCCTTCAGGGTGAGCCTCTGCCAGCCACCGCCCCTGGCCAGCTCCTTCCCTCCCGCAGGTGAGGTCTGCTGGCCCAGGCCAGAGGCGGGCCAGCCAGCGCTGCTGACTGCCTGGCAGTCACAGCACAGAGCAGACACTGCACAGAAGCAGGCGATACCATTCCCACAGCCAAGCAGGGATCTTCACGGGCAGGACGCCGCACACCGACTCTGGGTGTTGTCCGCTGGGCTCCAGAGGTGGGGCGGTGCGCATGTCAGAGCTGCCGTGAACGGGTCCATCACCTGCTGCCCCAGAGGCTGGCACGAGCCCTGCCACTGTGGCCAGACCTGTAGTGGTGTCTGAGCTCAGGCTGCCTTGGCAGAGCGCCGTAGACGGGTGGCTTGAACAAGACGTTCATTTCTCGCCGTTCTGGAGACGGGAAGTCGGAGGTCAGGGTGAAGTGCGGTCAGGCTCTGGTGGGGGCCCTCTTCCCGGCCTGCAGATGGCTGCCTGCCTTCTCGGCATGTCCTCACCTGGCCTTTCCTGGGTGTGCGCGTGAGAGAGAGGGAGACGGGGGAGGGGAAGGAAAAAGAGAGGGAGGGCGGGCATGGTCTTCCTCTTCTTCTACGGACACCAGTCCCTCCGTGAGGACCTTGTCTACCTGAATTACGCCCCAAAGGCCCCATCTGCAAATGCATTACACTGGGGGTTTGGGGGCTTTAACATACGAATTTGGGGAGAATGTGAGCATTCAGGTCGTAACGTTGGCAAAGGGATGAAGGAGTCCTTGCCTTTCTGGTTGGGAAAACCTGAATCCCACCCCGGTGTCTCAGGAGGGCTCTGGGCAGTGGGCAACCAGAGCTGCACCAGAAGGCAGCCAGCCTTCCTCCTGCTCCAGAACCTTCCTGGGGGTTTGCTCTGCCGTCAGCTGCAGAAGAGGAGGGCCCTGAGAGCCGGGGCCCCCAGCCCCTTGGTCGTAACTGACAAGAACAGGGTGGACCTGTGACCCCGGAGGACTCAGCCCAGAGGCGGGCTGAGTCCATCAGATTCTGTCTCTCGGGAGTGGACTGAGACAGAGACCGGGCCGGTGGACGGGGGCTCCGGGCTGGACGGCCATGGGGCCGGCGGAGGACTGAACTGGCCAGGACGGGCCAGGTGTCCGTGCGGCAGGGCCAGCTGTGGGTGGGGGTGGGGGGAGCAGAACAGCAGGAGAAGGCGAGGAAGAGAGAGATGGGGGATGCTTCCATTCCCCATCCCTGGGTTTTGCCCCCAGCAGGCTGAAGTGTTCATAGTACCCTTCGGTTCCTTGTATTTTCTCCAACAATCTCTTAAACTTTTTTCTTATCCTGGCTTGAAAGGATCGTATGTGTTACTTCCCAGTGGTCTTTGTGATGTACCTAGTACCAGGTTGACCTGGTCTGCCATGTCCTTGTGTCCTTGGTGGGCTCTGTCCAGTCACATGCTGAGCACGGCTGTGTCTGCCCTATGCTAGGCCCCGGTCACGAGACAGATGTGGCCCCCTTGCTCGGTCCCCAGAGAGTAGGCAAAAGGGAGTTTCCTGACATTCCCCATCACCCCAAGTGTGAGTACCCTTCCTCTGGCTTGTCTTTTCCTTCTGGAAACTTCTACTGTCTGTGCAGTGCTGGAAACATTCCAAATGTCTTTGCACACTCCTGGTGGGATCCTGGGGCCTCCCTGCAGGTGGGAGAGCGGTGACTCAGGCCCTGAGGAAGGTTTACCGAGGCAGGCGGTAAACTGAGGCATATGGAGGCGCAGGCTGTTGGGATCGAGACCCGTGGAGCGTGCCTGGGCCTGGACGGTGGGCCGAGAGGGCAGTAGGGACGACCGAAGGGAGCGGAATGCTGGTGAGAGGTGGGAGGTGACAGATCCGTGGGCACCCGGGGGCAGGAAGGCCGGGACTTGGGCGTGGTTCTGGTAAGCAAACTGTGCCAGAGGGAGACACAGCGTTTGTACAAAAACAAGCAACAGTGGCAGAGACGTGGAGGGGCTGTGGGTTCCTAAAAATTTGTAGGATTTGGATGAATCCAGAGAGTCCCCGGCTCCCCTGCCAGCTGTGTGGGATGTGAGCCTATGGCTGGGAGCTGAGTTTCAGAGGTACATCAGACGTTTGAAAAATTAATATTATGTGTTTTAGAAAAATCCAATTAGCACATCAAACCTGCAGTTTCACAGAGATTAATGCTCGGGATGAAAATAGAGACTTGAACGAAAGCCCATCTGTAGGAAGTATTAATAGCATGGGCAGCACGCGGCCGCGTGGAAAGGGGCACGCGTGGCGAGTCAGCAGTCGACCTTGAAGTCACCTTCCGGACGAGCCAGCCACCAGGGCTCTGCTCTCTTCCGAACGGAGGCAGCCTTCCCACCTGTGTGCCAGGGCTCCCTTGGGCCTGGCGGCGGGGGCAGGGACAGCTTGTCGCAGCCCAGCAGGGGTGTTGACGGCCCACAGCACCACTCAGCCCTCTGAAACGGAACCTCGGCCAGTCTGAAAATGTCCTGGAACCGTGTGCGGGGCAGTGTGTTCGCCGTCGTCCAGCCCCGAGAGGGCAAAGGTGCCTGCCTCGTGTTCCTGCCACTTCTCTGACACTCATGGTCATGGATCCATGTGCTTTCGATGATAAATAACCCAAACCTTGCAGGGGGTCGGCAGGGCACATTCAGGGGGCACAAGTCAGCTGTGGCAGCTGTTTGAGGCTGCCCACACCGAGCGAGGAGACCTTCCAGGAGGCAGCTGGGGGCTTCCCCAGGAGGGCTGCCCAACCCGCATCCACGAGAACACCGGGCGCTGGCTGGCTTTCAGCTTAGACTGGCCCCAGGGCTGCTGCCCATGGCCCTGCCTGCTGCCAGCCCCCCTCCTCCCCTGCTCCTCTGTGCTCTACCTTCCAGGGCACCACTTGTTCCCGGGGGGGCCTAGAAGCCCTTCCACGCACAGCCCACACCCTGAGGTCCACGGAGTCTTCCGTTCATTCACTGACCCCTTTCTCTCGCCAGCATCTGGCTACGCTGCCGGCTTTGAAGACAGAGGAGGAGGCTGCGAGGCTAGGAATGTGGGCCATGCAGCTGAAGGAAGCAAAGAAACGTCTCCCCTGGAGCCTCCAGAAGGAACGCAGTCCTGCCAACACAGAGGTTTTAGCCCAGCAAGACCCGCAGCAACTTGGCCTTCTAGAACCGTAAGGCAGTCAGTCGTCTGCGTGGTTTAAGCCACTCGGTGCCCGGTCCTTCGTCACAGCAGCCGGGGAAAGCTAACGCGCCCTTCTACAGACGGAGCCCGAGATCTGGGAGGTTGGCCCACCGCTGATTTCCTCAAATTGTTTCCACACCAGCATTTTAAAAAAAATCTGAAGCGGCATCTAAACTTGCCAGGAAGCCATGCCTTCGCTTACCCCCCGGAGGGCAGTGGTGATTCCAGGGCCCCTGTGCGAACACTCGAGGGAAGCCTGGGGTGCACGGTCTCCCCTGCGGACAGCAGGCCGGAAGGGCCCCATCGGAAGGAGGCGTTCTCAGTGGGCCCCCTCAGGGTGCTTGGGGCAGGAGGACCCACTTTCTCTATATTTGACAGCTCTCTGCACATGTTCTGCTCAGTGCTTGCTGTCCACTTCTCTATGGGAAAGAAGGGTCCCTCCTCTTTCCCCCGGACCACCGTGATAACGATCGCTTACATGGCGGGCGCCGAGGGCTTCCTACCCATCACCTCACTGGACATCAGCATAACCCGTATGACTGCCGCAGCCCTGTCCCATTCCCCCCATTTTTACAGAGGGGGCCTGGAGATTCAGAGAGGTTGACTGCCTCAGCCAAGGCCACACAGCAGCCGGGGGTAGAGGCAGCCTGACTGGGCCGAGCGGTGAGAGCGTGCTTGCTCAAGTATGGCTGTCCGCCCTTCATCCCGAACACTCGGACCTACGGCCGGCTGACAGCCTTTCCTGAGGACACAGCCTGAGGAGGTTAGAGTGGTTCAGGGAGCAATCAGAGCAGATGGAGGCCCAGCCTGGGGCGAGGCAGGGACAGGAGGGCCACCGGAGCCTCCGGAGCCGGTCCCCGTTACTTTATTCTGGCAACTTCTGTGGTATTTATCCAGCGAATGAATCTGCGATCAGCAGTAACATTCCCCCAAGCAGAGCCTAGAGTGTCCGTTCATCCTAGACTGAACCCCAGGTGGCTTCCCAAGTCAGAATCTCTCCATGTCTTAACCTTGACTTGGAACCCCAGTTAGCCGACTGCAAGTGACTTTGATCTTGACTCTGAACTGATTCCAAAAAGGTCAGAAAGCTGTGGAAAGAAAGTTCTAGATAACTACTCTGATATCCCAGGCACTAGAAAAAATTGTCTAAGTGCCAGATGCCTTAAAAAATTTTTTTAATTGATTGATTTGAGAAAGAAGAAGGAAGAGGAGGAGGGGGAGAGGAACATTGGTTTTGTTCTTCCACTCATTGATACATTTATTGGTTGGTTCTTGATGTGCTCTGACCAGAGATCGAACCCGCAACCTTGGCCTATCAGGATGACGCTCTAAGCAACTGAGCTACCAAGAACCTTAACATCATTTTCAAATTCAAAGCTAGTCCCTAAAAAGGTGCTCCATAGGAAAGAAGTCTTCCCCCTCAGCATTCAAGAACCCCCGAACCAGGCTTCAAGTGTCAACCGAGGCAGAGAGTGCGGGGGGGGGGGGGGGACAGGCGCCTTGGGCACTGCCTACAGGTCCAGGGGCAGAGCCCTGCCCCTCAGGGTGGAGTGGGGAGAGGTGAGCTCCAGGTGACCAGGGAGAAAATCCCTCTGAGGCCCAAGCTGAACAGAGATGACCCACAGGCTCAGAGATGTACCCCCTGGCTCACCCGGCAAAACGCCTCTCCGTCCTGTGACCTCATACTGGTTTCCGGACGAGGAGGGTGTTCTGGGCCCCCTTGCAGAGGAAGGGCCTCTGACCTGGCCTCTGGCTTCAGGTTCTCCCCTCGGTGCCCCTAGCACCCCTTCAAAGCTCACCTGCCAAGGTGCTCAGCAATGATTTGATGAAGGAATTTTTAACCGTTTTAGGGTGGTGCTGGGAGAACCTCAGAAGATCAGAGCTGACCCTTTTTGGGGGGAGGCACTGGGCTCATGAAGAGGGGAAAGACCCTCTTGGGAGATGGGGTGTCTGGTCTAGGGCTGGCGGGCTCACTGGCTGTTGAGACACCCAGTGGCTCCAGGGCCCGGTGGAGCCAGCAGGTGGGCGGCAGATTTGGCCTCCTCCCCCGAGTCTCCGGGCTGGCCTGTCCCCCGGGGCAGGTGTCCTGGGCTGCCCTGGCCTGGGCCAGAGACGTCCTCCACCGGCAAATGGCAGTTCCCCTCCATCTCTGGCCCCTGGGGTCCCCCCACCTCTCCTGTGGGGAGCCCCTCCAAGGGTGGGGTTTTCAAGACAATTTGGACTTCAGGAAGGGGTCAAGTGGTTACTGTTGGCTGTCATGGACTGGAAAGTTTAAGATGCCCACAGGGACACTGGTGTCTGCTGCTCAATCTAAACGACACCGAGGGTGGCAGGAGGTGTGGCCGGAGTGAAAAGGAAAGGAAACATCTGGGCAGAGAAGTGGCGAGGGAGAAGCGGAGGGGAGGACAGAGATGCGACAAGGTGCGATCGGTGGTCTTACGGCAATAACACAAGCATTTTTCCGAAAGCCAGAAACGTGTTGTCGCCGTCAGAACGCAGCGCAACTGGCCGAAGGATGGGAGCCGCATGCCCGGTTCTGTTTAGCCAGTGACTGTGAGTACCCCAAACTTCGAACCAAGACAGAAAAGAAGAACCCACCCCCACCCCATCCAAGACAGCGGTGTCCACAGACATCTGAGTCACACCCTGCTTTGGCTTGCTGCCAGCCGGGTATGCCAGTCCAGAAGGTTCAGAGGGGTGGGGCCCTCGGTCCTTCTGAGGTGGGACCTTGAGCAGCAGGGGGCAATGTAGAGGGGTGGCCCCGCAGGGAACCGTTAGTGCCCCACTGCGATTTCCGTTCCTCCAGGTGTGCTTCCTGGCCCTGAGATTGGAGCCACGGGCTCAGAGCAATCACCGTCGGTTGGCACCTGGCAGTCTGCATACAGCGTGTCTGCTATCAGGGCTGGAGCTGGGGGCTGGGGCTTGTGCTGCCTGCCGCACAGGAACCTGCTCTTAGAAGGGCCACGCCCTTGGTTCAAGATGCTGCTGCTGCCGTTCTTAGTAATTTTCTAGTTTTTAATTCTCGAAATTTGTAATGACTTTTGAATAAGGGACCCCACATATTCCCTTTGCATGGGGCCCTGCAAATTCTTTTGCCAGTCCTGTGTTTTTAAGATTTTGCTTATTTATTTTTAGACGGAGGGGAAGGGAAGGAGAAAGAGAGGGAGAGACACATCAATGTGTGGTTGCCTCTCGTGCGCCCCCTACTGGGGACCTGGCCTGAAATCCAGGCATGTGCCCTGACTGGGAATTGAACCCGTGAGGGATCAATTCCCACACCAGCCAAGGCACCAGTCCTGTTTATTATCCCACTTAGCCCCGTAGCCACCCCAGGAGAGGCACCCGGAAGGAAACATCAGCCCAGTCCAAAGCCAGTCAACCTGAGTCCTAGCTGGAAGCATGGTGCCTGAGCCAAGACTAGCCTGGATTTGGGGAGCAAAGTCTGGGCTGCTTCTTGGAGCTGCCTCTCTGTGAGCAGGTAGGCAGTGGTCCCCTCTCCACACACCTGCCTGGGCTCTTTCCCACCCTGTCCCAGACGCCACCTCCATTCCATCTCTTGCTTCATCTCATTGAATAAAATAACACCAAAACTCTTTGCTCACCTGCTGGGGAGGAGCTCCTGGAGTTGGGCTTCCTGAGTGGCTCTTCCTTTCCTGTCCCCTGTCCTGTCCGGGACCCCAGAGCAGGCTGGCCTGCCCCTAGTAAGGTCCACACGGCCTCTGGGTGCCCACAGGCAGGCGTTTTGTCCTTGCTGGAAAAGGGATCCCTGGGAGGCATTCCTGACCTTCAGACCTGCCTCGGCCTCAGGCTGGCCCCATGCCCGTGACAATCACTTCCTGACTGGGTGTTTACCTTCCTGGGCCCCTTGGGTCCAGAGAGGGTGGCGGCCACATACCTGACCCGGCGGCTCTGTGGGAGGGAAGGTGCCACCCATGCTGAAGGCCGGCAACACCTGGAACTGGTCCCTGGTGCATGGCAGCCCTGATGGTCCCTCACACCCCTGATCCCCGCCCTTGGCCTTGGCCAGGGCAATGCAGCTCTCGAATATGAAACTTGGGGAAGGGCTCGGGATCTTCTCGGGGTTTGTTCACTTCCCGCACGTGGCTGTCGCACCTCAGCTTGATCGCTTCCTCCTTTGGAAGTGGGGCACTGGCTGCTTTGGGAAGGAACCTGCTCCGTTATTATTATTTACTATTATTATTATTTTCTAATGGCTGCCTTCTGTTCAATGACAGGTCCTGGGCTCAGCATTTTACATCATCACTTCATGTAATCTGTGTGACTTCTAGGAGCAGAGAATTAGGCTCCCTGTAAAGATGCAGAAACAGAGGCTCGGAGAGTTGATCATCTTGCCAAAGCCACACAGCTAGTAAGTTGGGGACCCAGGGTTCAACCTCAGGCCAACTGGTTCCAGGACCGAGGCTCTTAACCACTACCATCATCTGCCAAGTTTAGTGGCCAGAATGTCCATTTTTACATTAAACTCACATCAGCCACTGTATTAGCGACGGATTGATGGCAGCGAAGTAACACAAAACTCAGGGGCTTCAAACAACACACATTTGTTTCCCACGGTCCCTGGGACCTGCAGTCTGGCCCAGCTTAGATGGGGCCCTGCCCAGGTCCCTCACAGGCTGCAGTGAACGTGTCCAGAGGGCTGGGACCACATCTCAGAGCTCCGTGGGGAAGGACCTCCTTCCACACGCACGGGGTCGCTGGCGACATTCCGCTCTGCGTGAGCTGTTGGACTGTGGCCCCGGCTCCGTGCCGGATGTTGGCCTGAGGCCACCACAGAGACCTCTCCGCTGCGGCAGCCCTCACCAACATGCGCCGCAGAGACAGAGTCCAGGAAGACGGAAGTCACCGTCTTGTGTAACATCCTATCACTTTGCTGTATTCTGCTCATGAGGAGGAAGTCAGCAGGTACAGCCAACACGCAAAGGCAGAGGACTGAAGCTACCAGCAGGAAGGGCTGCTGAGGGCTGTCTTTCACAGCTGGCCGTCACAGCCGCCTGGTTGCCATCCAGCAGAGGTTTCAGTTTTGCCTCTGAAAGCCAGGCGGAAGTAGTCTCTTACCAACCCATCCATCCATCCATCCACCCACCCACCTACCCACCTACCTGTCCATCCATCCGTCCATCCGTCTGTCTGTCCACCCATCCTCCCATCCATCCATTCATCCACCCATCCATGCATCTGTCCACCCATCCTTGCATCCATCCATCCGCCCGTGTGAGCAAACACTTGAATAGGAAACTATAAGCCAGACCCCACGTTAGGCTCAGAAGATACCAGGATGATACAATTGTTGTGCCATCTGTCTCCACCACCAGAGGCTGCCCATGGAGCCTTCACATGCAGGGGTTTGCGGGGGGGGGGAGGGGGTGTCCACCGGACGCTCTGTCCTTCTGGAGCACCCGTTCTCCTTCAAATGGTCCTCGTATGCCACACTCTTGAGATTCCTTCTCCTCCTACTCACTTTTCTTTCTTTGTCTTGCTCAGTTAAAAAAAAAAAAAAAACACAACCTATTTTAAGTACCTCCTAAGTGCAACGAGTGATGGTAGCTGGTGTGAGCATGCACATGTGTGTGAGTGTGTGCGTGCGTGCATGTAGGGTTGCATCTGGTTTTCTTGGCCGACTCTCCTCCTTTTCTCAGTAGTGATTTTCCTGCCTTCCCTTAGCTCCTGAGGAGAGCAGGGCCCCACAGCTTTCTGGAGACCCCTCTCCTGCCATGTGCGCACAGGGCCCAGCTCTGAGCTGCGCCTGTGATTCCCTGCTCCGCAGCCTCGCCTGCCTGTGGACCCCACCTGCTGACCCCACTGAGGTCCAGGGCCGGGTGAGTGAGCTCCGGGAAGAGGGTGACAGGGTCTGCGGGGTTTGCCTCCTGAGGCGCATGGACGGATGCCTTTGGGAGCTGGAACTGTATGTCTTTACGTGGGAGACCATCCATTTCGCACATTTGTGGGGTGCCTGGCAGGTGTGGATAGTGTGCTAGGCCCTGGGGGTACCATCGGGAGCACCTCGAATGTGAATCTCGTTTTGTTGTGACTCCTCCACGCCCTCTCTGCTCCCGAGCTGCCCCATCAGCCCCGACCTGGGCTGCTGCAGCATTCCGCCCACGGTCTCCTGGGTCTCTCCCTGCCGGTTGCTCCCAGTCCTTCCCACCCCATCCCACCCCATCCACCACGAGAATGTGCTGGCACAGCCTTGAGCTTGTCACTTTCTTCTCGAAAACATTTTACATAACCTCTGCTCACAGTTTCGTGAGCATCCTAGAAGTGTTCTCTCTACATAATCTCTCTCTCACAGACACACACACGCACGTGCACACCCATATCTGTGTTCTACTTAGGCTGGACCACAACGTATAGGCTGGACCATCCTCTGTCTCCGTGGCCTTGGCAGTTTCCCAATGCAGCACACCTTAAATACTTCACTCTTTTTGCTGATCTTCTATCATTCTGCTATAGGAATATTCTGGGGTGATCCTGACGGCCATAGACTGAATGTTTGCGTCCCCTCAGAATTGATATATTGAAATCTAACTCCCAAGGTGATGGTGTTAGGAGGTGGGGCCTGTGGGAGGTGCTGGGGGCGGGTCTGAGGAGGGAGCCCTCCTGGATGTGGTTAGTGCCCCTCTAAGGGCGAGCCCAGGGAGCTCCCCTGCCCCTTCTGCTGGAGGGAGGGCGGCCAGCTCTGAACCAGGAAGTGGGCTCTCCCCAGAAACTGCCAGTGCCTTGATCTTGGACTTCCCAGTCTCCTGAACTGTGAGAAATTAATTTCTGTTGTCTAGAAGCCCCTGCTCTGTGGCACCTCGTGATAGCAGCCTGAGTGGCTAAGACAGGAGAAACCTTTCTCAAGAGATGGTTTCTGAGATGCTCCTGAGCAGAAGCTTTTGAAGTGTTTTCTGGGTGATAACTTTTGATAGATCATTACTAGACTTGATAACAATTAGCCCATTATTTTAAGGTGATTATTATAATTGTGCATTGATGGGAATTGAACATTCAAGTATAATAAGTTTAATTCATTATAAGAGAATTTTTTTTTGAAAGATTATCTACTAACTTCTTGTGTAAAGCTTGCTGTTGGGACTGGGGAGAGGAGAGAATTTCAGATGTTTGAACTTTTTAAAAATTGTGTTATTATTTTAAAAACACATTTGAAATATGTAAAGGCTCGGGTCTAGGTCTGGTCAAGAAGAAGAACGGAGCAGAAGCGTGAACAATTGCCATGACGTCGGTGCCCACTTTTGGGTCATGGTGAGCTCTACACCCTTCACGTGAGCTACCTTGTTCGGTCACCGCTGCAGTCTTCCGATGCGGAAGCCAGATGAGCGGCAGTTAAATAGCTTGCCCAAGGTCATGAGAAATTTCCTGCACACACAGAAATGCTGAATATAGATACAGATCTATCGCATATATGGATACCATGTGTATGTCATGTGACTACGTATTTGATTTCGAGGTCAAGAAAGTGAAGTCCCTAGGTGCCATAGATGGACAGGCAGTTCTCAGGTAATGCTCCATCTACCCTGGTGAGCAGGCGCTTTCGGGACACTCACACACACGGCCGGGGGTGCACTCAAGTTGACAGTTATGGGAGAGCAGGAGTCACAGCCTTTGGACTTGAACGCGGCAGGACACTGGGACAGAAGTTACAGCTCATGAGCTAAAAACATCCTAGGCCATGAGCAGAAATTGAATCTCCTACAAGAAAACAGAGACCAAACTGGGCTTGCACAGGGGGCTTACACTTCCGCCACTCACGGAGTACAGAAACTGTGAGATAGAAACCGAGAAAGATAGCGGAGGAAGCGTGAGCCCAGGAGGCTTCTGTAGAGACGGCTTTGGGGAGGCGTCCACGGTCTGGGGTATGGGTGGGGCCCCTAGGGGGAGCACCTCCACCGCCACACCCAAGAGATGATTCCCAAGGATGGTGAGCTCGCACACGGCAATTATAAAACATTTGAGGAAGACCGACATGAAGAATATAAAAGAATATGAATCATTAAGGAAGGGGAAGGGTCAAGTCAAGGAACATGTGTAAAGGACCCATGGACAAAGACAACGGGTGGGGGAAGGAGTGAGTGTGGGAGGTGGGGGTTCGGCTGGGCAGGGGAGAGTAATGGGGAAAAATGGGGACAAGTGTAAGTGAACAACAATAAAATAAATACAAAAATAAAAGCATTAAAAAACAGTGTTATAATAAGCCATAAAGCATTTGAGGAAGTCCAGTATGAACAAAAGCCTCCCACAAAAATGGAGTTCACGCATGAGGAAAGAGAAACAATAAAATAATATAAAAAGAGTGAAAAAATAAGTATGTTTAAGGTGCTTAAAGAGGTGAATGAGTAAAATCTGTAAAACAAAAATAGATAATCATTTTTAAAAGTTTCAGACTTTAATTTTTCAGAGCAGTCTTAGGTTCCCAGCCAAACTGCGGGAAGGACAGAGATCCCTGCACACCGTGTTCTGCTGTGTCCGACGTGCACCCACAGTTCTGTGCACATTGCACACGGGACTTATCCCGCCCATGGATGTAACCATTGTACCTGTGTATACTGTGCATCTTCATTTCTCCCTCAAAAATTTGGGCAAAACGTGTGCATTATACACAGCAAAACACAGCACTCCCTGTCCCCACACGTGCCCAGCCCCCCCCATTCCCAGCCTCCCCACCACAGCCGTGCGGTTGGTGTAACTGATGGGTCTGCCCTGACACGTCACCATCACCCACGTCCATCGTGCACAGTCGGGTTCACTCGGTGTTGCGTGTTTGGACAGACATACAAGGACATGTCCCTCAGGGTGGCATACGAAGAGTATTTTCACTGCCCTAAAAATTGTCTGTACTTCTCCTGCTCAGCCCTGCCCCTAACCCCTGGAAATCACTGATCTTCTCAGTCTCCACAGTTCCGCCTTTTCCAGAACGTCACAGAGCTGGGACCACACGGTATGGAGCCTTGGCAGCTTGGCTTCTTCCACTGAGCCATATTCATTTAAGGTTTTCGTGGCTGCCTAGCTCATTGCTTTTTAATGCTGAGGAAATTAGTTTATTAAAAAGGAAATTCAAAGAAGGACTAAGTAGAAATTGCGGAAATAAAAAGCATTGCATTAAAAAAAAAAAAAAAACCTCTTATCTAGACACAACTCTAGATTTAGTGATTTGGAAGCTATATCTGAGAAAATTACCCCGAATGAAGCACCAGGAAGCAAAGAGATGGAAGATGTGAAAAAGTAGTCAAGACATCTGGGGAGCATAGCAAGAAGACCAAATACACATTTAATAGGCTGTCCTGGAGGAGAGAGAGGAAGAGAGCAAACGTACAAGCATTAACGGCAGAGAAACTTTCACAACTGAAGAGAGACGTGCACCCTGAGTTTGGAAAGCACGTAGAGTCCTAGACAAGCTAAATAAAATGAATTCACGTCTGGATGACCCGGACAGTGGGGGAACAGAACATCAAAGGTAAGGAGAAGCCCTCAAAGCCTCCAGAGATTCCAAAAGTAGTGGGGACCCCAGCCAGGCCTGGCCCAGCGCCTCGCTTCCTCACACTCGACCCGAGCGCCCGCCACGTGCCGGCCTGTGCTCTCCTGCTGGAATGTTCTAGCTCTGTTTCTGTAAATTTTACTTTTCTTCCTGGTCTAGCCCAGGTCATACCCCTTCCTCCAGGGAGTCTTCCTGACTGCCCCTGTTCTCAACACCTCTCCTTGCTCTTTATCACTGTCTCCATCCCGGTCCACCCCCCACCTCTGGGTGCCCACCTTCGCTGGCCTCTGTCCCTTGGGTGTTCGCCTTCGCTCCCCCTGTAAACAATAGGCCTGGGAGCTCTGGGGCCTTATCCGAGGTCTCTCTCTTCTCCCCAGGTGGGTGTGGTGTTGCCAGCTATGTGCATCTGCACAGTGACTACTCTGGAACTCTCAATCAATCGACCCTTTGGAGTCAAATATGAGTTAGGTTCTCACGCTGAGTCAAGCCCATTTTTACAAGCTTGTCGGGCCCCTTTGAAAGCGTGTTTCCAGCTGATGGCCCGGCCACAGTAGAGTTAACAGGCCCTCTTAAGCCGAGTTCTAAAGCCTGTCATTGTGTTACTTATGATTGTTTTTAAAATAATGCCTTTTTAAGCTGATAATCAAATCATTTGTGCCTGGAAGAGTACAGGAAGTAAAGAAATATCATTTATAATCCCACTGGTTAAAATGGATGATGATACTTATTTATTCATTCTATGTTCACTAGATGTTTGCTAAATACCTCTTTTATTCCAGGCACCATGCTAAGTTTTGGGAGTGCAGTAATACATGTTTCCATATAAGTTTTGTTTAGTTTTCGTACAGAGTTTTGAGTATATAATGTGCAAATTTATGGAAGTGCGACCGTGGGTGATACGCTGTTGTGGTACCCCACTTTTACAGTGAGGTTCACACAGTCCCGGCGTTTTCTCATGCGTTACCTTTAACGCACGCCTTTAATTCGCCAGCTGCCTAAAATTCGCTTTATGGATGAGTTGTGATTTCTTTAACGAGCCACCAACGGCACTTACCTCGCTTTTGAAACCCCCGTCCTGGGCCCAGGGAATCGGTGGGAGAGTAACCGGAATGTAACAGCGTCAACTTCAAGGCCGTTCCTGGACCTCCGGTGGGGGCAGGGGGTCGGGAGTGGGGCTGGACATCAGCACTGGGGTCTGGGCTTACCAGGGCGTTCGCATGGGCTGGCCTTTGGGTGGAGCTCTCAGACACAATTCCAAGGTCAGCGCATGGCCGTGAGAAGGTTAGACCAGAGCAGGGACAAGGGGACCCGGAACTGTCCTTGAAGGCATCACGCTGACCTCCCAGAAAAGAGGCCCCGAGCTGTTGCTGCTCTAGGCTCCGAGCCACAGGGACCATTCAGAGCTGAAGATGCTGGGCAAGAACCGTGTCCAGCGGAGGGAAGGGGAACAGGTGAGGGGGAAACCTCCCTCATCCCTCCCTCCGTTCTTGACTAAGAGGCGCCCTTTGAACTGAATGGACTGCCTTCTGATTTTCCCGGCTCCTGCAGCCTCCCCCACACTGGCGGGGCAGACTGGGGTGAGGTGGGCGATCTTACTCTCTGACTGTGTGCCAGCCACGGGCTCTCCTCCTGGGACTGAGCTCGGGCCGGGGTGGGTCTGGTTAGGCGCACAGTGGGGGCCCAGAAGCAAATGGCTTGTTGCCATGTCCATCCACGTGCTGGTGCTGGGTGAGGGGTTTAGTCGGGCTGTGTGAATGCTCACCCGGTGGGGTGGCCCTGCCGGCAAAGGCAGCCTCGCCCCTCCATTCACTCAGCTGGTGAGTGTGCGTAGAGCACCAGCGAAGTATCCAAGACACTCACTGCAGGCGCTGTGTTGTAGTAGCAGGAGAGTCACACCGTCTGCTCCCAGGCAGCTTGGCGTCTCCTGTGACGCTGTTGCTCCCACTTTTCAGAGAAGGAAACTGAGGTCACAAGAGAGCAAGAAAGCTGCCCTGCTCACCCAGCTGGCCCAGGCAGAGCCAGAAGAGAAGCTGAGGCCTGGGCGGCCCAGCCCCTGCTGCACGTGCAGACCCTCCCAGGCCCTGGAAGTCAGAGGTCCCTGGTGCGCACACACTTGGCCCGCTGCATCCATCCGAGAGGCAAGCTTGACTCAGGCGGCCTGTGGCTCATTCTGATTCAGCGTGACTACGTACAGGGCTCCTTCCCTGCTCGTGAGAGGCAGCATCCCAACTGGGCCAGGGCTGGGTCTGTGTGCTGACATCATCCTGGAACAGGGCGGCCGACGAGTGGGCGGCAGCCGTCGAGGCCTCCCTCAGGTGTTTATAGGCCCAGACTCAGTGGTGGAGGCTGTGAGACTCGGGGTGAAGCCAGGGGAGCTCAGGAGCTGCCCTGTCCTTCTAGAAGCTGGGTTCCCACTGCCTTCTGCTCACGCACGCTGACTTCCGAGCCAGGCCCCAGGATCCGACCTGGAACCCTCTCCCCCTGAGGTCCAGCTTCCCTCGGAATCGACCCACCTCTCCCCTTGTTGATACAAACAGGAATTCTTCTGTGCCAGGTAATTATGGGGTGATGGTGCCACACGTGGGGGTGCCTCAGATGGTGGCAATTTTTAAGTGTGCCAGCTATGGCCCCCCAACCCCTGAGATGTCACCCACTTTTTGGGGGGTGTCCAGAGGACACATTGGATAGGAAATGTGGGATCAGCCAGTTCAAGGAAACACCTCACTTTACCCTCATGTTATTGCTTGTCTGACCCTCAAGAAGGATGCTCAGTGGTCCTGGCCTGGCCTGGGAGCCACGAGAGCCCCTCTTGCCCGGGTTGGGAATCCCCACAGAGCCCTGGGCCCAAGCAGAATTGTTTGGGTGTTTGTTTGTGGTTTTAAATTTTTATTTATTAATTTGAAAGAGAGAGAGAGAGAAAGAAACATCAAATTGTTCCACTTATTTACGCATTCATTGGTTGCTTCTTGTTTATGCCCTGACCAGGGGGCCAGCCTGCAACCTTGGTGTGTCAAAGGCGCTCTAACCCACTGAGCGACCCGCCAGGGCCCAAGCTGAGTTGTTGAGCCTGGTGGAGTTGCGGTTTTCTTGGGGGAAAGAGGCTGCCCCGCACACTTGCTTTGCTGGAGCTGAGGCAGACCACATGCAGGCTCCGTCCGCTCTTCGGGGAGATGTGTTATTTCAACATGGCAGCCAACAGGCCAGCATTCCACCCGAAACCGGCCCCGAGGACAAGGGCCATTCCTCTGGGAAGCGCAGCAGAATGCGCCTCTGTCTCGCTCCCCAGAAGCATTAGCTCTCACGGCTGAAGGCTCCTGGCAGGCAGGGCCCAGGGCTCGCGTGCTTACCTGTCTCCCGGCCCATGGAGCGTGTCCAACACAGACTTGTGAGCTGGCAGAGGCCTCCCGAAGGAGGCGAGGGAATGCCAGCCGCCACGTGCTGCCAGGAGGAGAGAGAAGGCAGTCAGGGCCCCTCCACTGGCCTTTGGTTAGGAGCTTTCAGACTTCAGAGTCCCAGCTGGGGGTCCGTGGCAGGAGAGGCCAGTGGTTAGGGGCGTCTGTTCTGAACTAAGGCAGATCCAGGCTCAAATCCTCCCACCTTCCCCAACTCCAGGAAGTCATCCGCCGCCTCCGTGACTCACCTCTCAGCTTCCCGACTCTGAGCTGGGAGTGCGAGAGCAGGCCTCGTGGGCCGAGTGGGGAGAAGTGAGCCTCCGAGTGTGATGCTCCGCCCTGGGCTCGGCGCCCACAAGGCTACAAGCCACTGTGGCCGCTGGTAGCCTTAAGGGGGACCATCTGAAATTGCCACTGTTCAACCATTTAACCTACAAAGTGGCAGTGTCTCAGGGTGAAGGCCAGCATTGCTGCCTCTCTGGTCACCTGTCTGCTGAGGCCCTGCCCAGCCTCCCCTGGGGGTCAGGTCCTCAGGGTCACCTCCACCAGCCCCCTTCCTGCCAGGCAGGGAGATAGACCCCAGGGAGAAGGTCCCTGCCCAGAGGTACACAACCTGATGGGCATGAACCGAGGCCCAGAATCCAATTCCTAACTGAGTTTTCTTTCCACTACCTCAGCCTGAAGTGGCTGCCATGTTTGAGCCAGAGCTGGGGCCAAGTGGGCAGCCACCTAAACCCGGGGCTGACACATCCCTGGAAGAAATGAAGTGCAGAAAGGTGACACTTTCCAGACCCCCGTCCCCCCAGCCTCACTTCAGAGGAGAACTGGGTTAGAAGTGTCTGTAGACCCAGCTCTGATGCTTTAGGGCTGGGCAAGCTCCGTCTGCTCATCTCTGCAATGGGGAGGATAGCATCGCCTTCATGGGGGCGTCGTGGGGACTGAGTGAGGACCATTTGCGAGCTGTGTTATAAATAATACAGTTTGTAAATACAACTTCCAATTAAAAAAATGTTAGACAGCACTTGAAGAGTGCCCAGCGCTTGGCCAGGATCACTTACGTGTTTGCTGTCATTACTGTGAGGACATTTGGGGACTTCTGGAACGGACCCCAAGGTGCCCTTTTCCTCCACCCCACTCCCTCCTGCACCAGCTGTGGCTCTAAACATTCGAGGACTCACAGCCTAGGAGCACGGGGTTGGTTTGTTTTATTCACATAGCTTCCCCAGTTCCCAGAACAACGCAGGGCTCAAGGGCCGAGCACAGCACATCTTTGCTGGACCGAAGGATAAACTTGTCCCTACCCTGGAGGATCTGAGTGTAAAGGAGGAACGCAGAAAACAGTCAGAGGTGCTGTGGAAATCCATTCAGAATACTGGAAACTCGGGCATTCTCAAATCCTCCCTCATTCACCCTCCAGATCATGTGAATTCTGCTGTTTTTAAGAGCCAGGCTCCCCTCTCTGTGGTCACGAGTCTGCTTCTCCAGGCTGTTATCTTATCTCTCCTGGAAAATTGCAACAGACTCACTCTCTGCCCCTTGTCCCCTGAAGCTAAAAGAGCAACCTCCTGAAAGACGTTAATGAGGTTAGATCACTCCCTGGCCTAAACACATTCCAAATCTTCCCATTGCCTCCAGGTTAAACCCCACTCCCCCGGCCAAGGAGCACGGGCAAAGATGCTCGACATCACTAGTCCTGGGGATCACAACTTCACACCCACTGGGAGGACGATTTTCAAAAGCCATAGTCTCCCGAGGTGAGGTGAGGAGGAGGCGGAGAGACTGGAACCCTCAGACTTGGCGGGCAGGGCGCACGCCGGGCCAGCTGCCGTGGGAAGCAGCCTGGCAGCTGCTCAGAAAGTGAAACCCAGAATTCCCGCAGGCCCGGCCATTCCACTCCCAGGCGAGCACTCGGGGCCTAAGTAAATCCTGATCCATTTTCTTGGGGCATGACTGCGACGCTGAATCTTTCCTCCATTTTCTTTTCAATTTTGAATTGTACTGATTTTTTTCTCACCTATATTTCATAACGAAGTTTCCTCAGCCACCGTTATGGCTGCCAAGCCCTATCTGCTCAGACTCCAGTTTTCAGGTCGAGATTTGATCCCAAAGACTAAGTCCTTTTTCCCACATCTGGGCATTCTTACCTGGGCGGCCTTTGCCCTTGGCTGGTTTTACTTTGTGACACTGTCCTAGCAATGCTGTTCGCCTCGGATTGGCTGCAATACTGATGGCTTGCATGCATTTCTCAGACAAGTTAAATAAGCTGTTAATAAATAATCACAGACGCAGCAGGGAAAATGCAAGCGGTGGGGAAGGCAAGCGGAGAAGAGGCTGCCACAGCTGGCCCTTGGGGGCCCCGCATCCGGTCCGCTGCAGAGCATCCGGTTAGGCCAAGGGGCCGGGTCTTCTGTGCCTGCGGTCCTCCCGGGGGAGACCAGCAGGGGGTTCTCTTCAGCTGAGGGACCCTGCTCTGCAGCCTGCACTGGCCGTGGCTGGGGTCCCAGGTGGCCCAGCATGGAGGCTGCCACTGTCACACAAGGTCACCAAGTTATCTCTGCCCGCCCCCTACCCCTTTTGGCCAAATGCTTGTTTTTAATGTTTATTTTTTGTACCTCTGGAGGACCCTCCCAGCCCAGGTGAGCTGTCAGGAGCCTCTGTCTCCCATTCCAGACATGCCCCCCGGGCCCTGGGTTGAGCCCACACGCTGGGGGCGGCCGGGAACGCAGCCTCGGGCGGCTGGCGGCAGCCACCCTGGGGAGTCAAGGCTTTCCCCTGCTTTTTCCTTTTTTTCTAAGGTGACTTTCCAGGGCTCTGCAGTTATAAAAAGCACTTCTGTGTCATTCTCTGGCAGTCTGACAGCTGCAGAATGTCACTTGGCAAGGACTCCTGTCCAACCCAAGGCTTAGCATTTGATTGGCGAAAGCAGTTGAAGGTTATCACAGACTTTGTCCTAATGAGGTTTGTTAACTTAGAATAAAAATTCAACACAAAATATACTTTTCTAAATCCCCCTTCCCCAAAGTCTCATGGACAGAGCGCTGCCAAACTCCAAGGCAGGCACGTGCAGAGCTGGTAGACAGGCCCTTGGAAGGTAGGTAATAAGGGGGACAAATTCTGTGGAGAAGAAGGACAGGCCCACGGCCTCGGCCGGCTCACCCATGGCGTGGGCACCCCCTGCCTGGAAGGAGGGCTCCGGCCCATCTCAGGTTGTGACTGCAGGGGACCCTTTCTGCACCTCCCGCAGGCCCCATGGCACCCTGCCCCGTCCTGCAGAAGGAGAGAGTGTTCCAGTCGGGAACCCATGCCTACAGAATCCCTGCTCTGCTCTACCTGCCGCAGCAGAAGACCCTGCTGGCCTTCGCGGAAAAGCGGGTGAGCAAGAAGGATGAGCACGCTGAGCTGATCGTCCTGCGCAGGGGGAGCTACAGTGCATCCACCCACCAGGTCCAGGTGAGGCAGGATGAGGCTGCGAAAGCCCCACTGGGAATACCGGGACCATGCCACCCTTGGATGGCTGATCTGGGGACAGAGAGGAAGGAGACATTGAAACCCAGGAGGGGCCCAGGGCCCCTTATCATGGATGAGGCAGAGCAAGTGTCCCCAAAGGGTCGCCCAGAAAACCTGGGTTCACCAGGACCAAGTCCAGGTGGCCCGGCAGCATCGGCTTCAGGTTATGACTGGACCAGTCCTGGGAAGCTGATGTTCAGAAAGGTTTTCCTGTGTTACTGAGAACCCAAGGGAGGGCTAGTTCATCACATAACTGGGGTTGTGTCCTTTGAGTAAAATTAACCTGGGGAGTGGGGGCTGGGGAGGGTGGGAGTGATTGCTATGTCCCCAAGTTCCAGCATGTAGAGCAAGTCATTGAATTTGACAAAGACACCTAAGGCTGGTGTATCACGTACACAGGGTTTAATGTCAGTGCTGTCATTACTCTGTGGTCCTTATGATGTAGCAGCAGTTCAGAGCATGGGGTTGGAAGCAGATGAACCTGAGTTCAAGTCCTGGTTCTGTCACTTCCCAGAGGCGTGGCCTTGGACAACTCCTGTACCCTATCTGAGCTTCTCATTGTCCAGACGTAAGATGGGTTCCTATGACCCACCCCCCGGGAGTGGGGGTTGGGGTAGACAAGATGACGTAAGGCTCCTGCTGGAGCCCGTCTTTAGAATCACTCTCTGGGGGAGGCCGTTACCGAATGGGGGTAGATGGCAGAGGGGCCGCATGGACGGCATAGACTGGGGGATCACGGAAGCGCCGTGGGACCCTTAGTGTCATGGAGATGCCCCCGCCCCAGGCTGCGTGACTAGAGTGTGATATGTAGAAGACAGGAGGTGACTGTCACATTCTGCCCCACGCAAGTCAGTCGACCGCAGTCACTGCCCGGGGTTTCATTTTCCCAGGACAGATGTTGGCCGGGGCTGGTCGGTTAGGGAACCAGGACGGAGCTGGGAATGGCTCCTGCCCAAACGGCCTCTGTGACCATTGTTAACTTAGAATAGAAGTTCTTCTAAGCCCAGTGCAGGTTCTCTGTGGCCTGTGTCAGTGGGAACAGAGGCGACAGCCATTCAAGGGCAGTGGGCTGCATCACAGGGGGTGAGGTGGAGCTCTGGGAGGCAGTGTGGGGGTGCTGGATGAACGCTTTTCCTTGACGACCTTGGACCTAACCCCACGAGACGTCCCCACCCAGAGTCAGCTCCGGTCATTGTCCGGTCAGTGTCACTGATCACGTTAAAGCAGCGCTTCTCTTCTCTCCTCTCCTCACATTCAGTGGCACGCTCAGGAGGTGGTGGCCCAAGCCCAGCTGGAGGGCCACCGGTCCATGAACCCAAGCCCCTTGTATGACGAGAAGACAGGGATCCTCTTCCTCTTCTTCATTGCCATCCCCGGGCAGGTCTCTGAGCACCACCAGCTCCACACCAAGGTCAACATGACACGGCTGTGCCAAGTCACCAGCACGGACCACGGGAGGTCCTGGAGCCCCGCCAGAGACCTCACGGGCTCTGCCATCGGCCCCGCCCACAAGGAGTGGGCCACGTTCGCGGTGGGCCCGGGGCATTGTCTGCAGTTGCACGACGGGGCGCAGAGCCTGCTGGTGCCCGCCTATGCCTACCGAAACCTGCACGCCCATCTGCGGCCCAGCCCCTTCGCCTTCTGCTTCATCAGCCACGACCATGGGCTCACGTGGGAAAGAGGCAACTTTGTGGCCCCGGACACCCTGGAGTGCCAGGTGGCCGAGGTTGGGAGTGCAAAACAGAGGATGGTGTATCTGAATGCTAGAAGCCTCCTCCACGCCAGGGTTCAGGCCCAGAGCACCAACGAAGGGCTCGATTTCAGGGGCATCCAACCGGTGCAGAAGCTCGTGGAGCCTCCTTACGGCTGCCACGGCAGCGTCATCAGCTTCCCCAGCCCCAGAGCAGGGCCAGACTCCTCGGACAAGTGGCTGCTCTACACTCACCCGACCAACCCCCAGCAGAGATCCGACCTGGGTGCCTACCTCAACACTCAGCCGCCAGCCCCCGATGCCTGGTCCCAGCCCACCCTGCTGGCCAAGGGCAGCTGCGCTTACTCGGACCTCCAGAGCCTGGGCGTTGGCCCTGATGGTTCGCCCCAGTTTGGGTGTTTGTACGAATCAGATAACTACGAGGAGATCATCTTCCTCATGTTCACCCTGAAACAAGCCTTCCCAGCTGAATTTTCACCTTGGTGAGCCTGCCATGTGCTGCCTCCCACCTCCAATTCTTGTCCCCCTGACCGAGAGGCTGATGGGTCTGCCTCTGACTTCACAGGCACTCTTGGTTCCCATCGCCAAAAGTGTGAGCTCTGCTTTTGGGCCCCATCCTCCTTGGCTGTTTCATCTTCTGAGAAGATTCTGTTTTCAGCCCAGAAACCGAAGGAGTCTGGCTTCCCAGAGCCCCTCGACAGGGCAGGTGCAGAGAGCTCGGCCCTGGCTCCCGTGCACACCTCAATAAATTATCCAGTGCATCCTGTTTCTTGGGGAGAAGCGTTTCCGGGGAAAGGCTGAGACAATGCCGTCCGTGAGCGGAGACGTGCGGCTGTGGGTGTGTTTGAGTGTGTCTGTGTGCATCTGCTCAGGCAGGTGGGTGCAGAACAGCGTCGAGGGGACGTAAGGCAGCGTCTAGGAAAATCGAGCTCGCCAAAGCCATCAGACCAGTTTCCCAGGGCTGCCGCAAAGTGACCGCAAAGCTGGCGGCCAAAACAACAGAACTGTGCCTCTCACAGGTCTGGAGGCCGGATGTCCAAAGTCTCCGTGTGTCTGAAAGGCTGTGCTCCACCCCCCAACCCCCAAGGCTCTAGGGTAGGATCCTTCCTGGCCTCTTCCGGCCTCTGTGGCCTCAGGCATTCCTGGCTCACGGCTCTATCACTTTAATACCTCTGTCTCCTGATGCCTTCCTCCTCCTTCTCCCACATTACCTCTTCTGTCCCTTGAGAGCACACCTGTCGTTGGATATAGGGAGCAACTGGACAATCCAGGGCGAGCCTTCACTTAATTACATTGGCAGAGGCTCTTTTCCCAATAAGGCCACACTCACCGGTCCCGAGAGTTAGGACCTGGGCGTGCGCTGGAGGGCCATCATTCAGTCCACTGCAGTTATAAGAAGTCATTTTTGTGCAGGTGATGTGGCTAAGGTACGGATGAAACCCTGATCAATCAGATGACTCAGAAGTGTGGAGGGGGCGGCAGGGATTGAGCTGTTGAATGCACATCTGTGACACAGAGCTGCTCTGGGGCGCTCAGTCCTCATGGTGACAGCTATGTCACCAGGTGGAGCGAGAGGGGAAAGGGTGACACTGACACCTATCTGAGCTCTGGGGTCTTCAGGGGCTTTGGTCACATGTCCCTGTGGAAGAGTTGGCTTGCCCCCTGCCCCCTCTAATCGGCTCTCTTACCCATTGGGTCAGTCGGGCAGTTTGGTGACAGCGGGGTCAATGACAAAGGCACAAAGGCAGTGGGTTGGTGCAGTTGAGAGGCGTCCCATGTGGCCAGGCAGTGGGTAAATGGAATTTTCACGGTGATCGGAGCTGGAGGTGTGGCTTTGGTGCTGGGTGCGGTTCCCGGCCCTGGCCTCCTACCTGGGGGCTGCTTCTCCTTGCGGGGTTTTAACAAACCCAGCTGGAAAGATGGGGAATTAGGGCCTGGCTGTTGCTGGGAGATGCCCACCTGGTACCTTCCACACCTGCCAGAGCAGCTGGTGGGGGCGGAGTGAGGGGTCTGAGACTGAGTGAGGAGGGTGAGTAAAGGGCGTGCAGGCGAGAGGCAGTACCCCTGCAAGGGTGAGCAGTCCCACTGTGTGTTATCCAAATCAGGACCCTTCTGCAAGTTCAATGCTATTAATTATCACACCAAGACAATGGGCATTAACCAGGCCTGTCCCAGGCAAGCTGAGAGGTTAAAGAGAGAAAGACCCACTGAGGATCGTCCCGGGGATTGGTCTCTGCTACCCACTCTGGAAGAGTCAGTTTCCTGTCAAGGGTCGTGAGAGGAGGCAGACTAGGAGAGGGTATCTGGCCACTGCCAAGCAGAATATCCCTCTCTTAGATCCCCACCCATCACAGAGGCCAGTGGGTCTCAATTCCATCTGCTTGTTTGAATTCCCTGGGGAGCTTTTTAACTGGGCTGATGCTTGGGCTCCAGCCCTGACCAGCTGTTTCATAATCTCTGGGTGTGGGGGCCCAGTCGTAGGTATTTTTTTCCAAAAGCCCCTCAAGTTATTCTAGTGGACATAAGGCTTAAGAACCATTGGCACAGATGATCTCTAAAGTTTTTCTAGTTCCAAATGTATACAAACACCAGCGTCTTCTGATTTAATTTTTTAAAAAGCTAGAGTTTGTTTGGTTAAAGCTAAACTGATCTACTCTTCGAAACATACCACTCAGGCTGAAACGAAAAGCTGTAGATGGGAAAACACATTTATTATATGTACACCTGACAAAGGACTTGTATCCAGAACATAGAGAGAGCAACTACAATAAGAAAAAGACAAACAGTGCAATAAAAATGGGCAAAAAGCGCGAACAGGCACTTCATGAAAGAGGATATCCTAATGGCGGCTACACACACGCGCATCAGGAAACTGCACGTTACAGCCTGAGACACACACACGCCCAAGCGACTAAAACTAGAAATTCTGGCAGCAGCCAGCAGTGGCAAGAATGTGAAGCAACCAGAACTCTCCTACATTTCTGGAGGAAGCATAACTAGCGTGAAAGAGGCTCAGTACTTCCTGCTAAAACTGAACACGCAAGTGCTTTACGACCCAGCGATTCCACACTGAAGCACACAGCCAGGACAAAGGCCTAAGCACACAAGTGAGAATATTTACAGCAGCTTCGTTCATCACGAGTCCCAAACTGGACACAGCCCAACTGTCCGTTGAAAACAGAATGGGCAGTACTGATGCGAAGGAATATTACCCAGTAATCGGAGAATGAACTGCTGCTGTGTGCAGTGACATGGCTGGTTTTTAGACAGTATGTTGAGTGAAAGAAGGCAGATTCAAAAGAGTGCCTACTTTATGATTCTCCTTATAGGAAGTCCAAGAGCCGGGGAAACCACCCCGTGGTATGAGGTCCAGAGAGTGGCCAGGTCTGGTGGAGGCGCCCTGTTCCTGGGAAGGGCTGGAGGCAGGCTCCCAGGGGCTGGGAGCTCTCTGGTGTGTGGCCTGGAGCTGGTCAGGAGGGCGCAGCGAGCATCTCACGCGAGACTTGCGCCCCTCGCTGTGTGTGTGTGTTAGATCTCAACAAAATGTAAAAGTTGAACTGAATGGTGGATTTGCTCATTAAACCTCCAAATCAATAGGTTATACTGGACAGTAAAACTCTGGAACTGAGTTTTTTAGACAAACTGTTCTGGGGGAATCATTATAGATTGACAGAAATGTCACGAAGCTGGTATGGATTGTCCCGGAACACCCCACCCCGTTTCTCCCAGCGCGAGCAAGCAGGGGTCACCTCATCTCCCACCACCGTGGTGCAGTGGTCAACACTACGTACGAGGTGGACACGGGGACTCACTACTGACCGAACTCTACACTTCATTCAGATTTAACCCGGTTTTCCACTACTGTCCTTTTTCTGTTCCAGGATGCCATTTAGGATGTATTCAGAGCACTTAGTGAAACTGATGTTTTTAAAAAGATTTTATTTATCTATTTTCAGAGAGAAGAGAAGGGGAGGGAGAAAGAGAGGGAGAGAAACATCAATGTGTGGTTGCCTCTCACGTGGCCCCCACTAGGGACCTGGCCTGCAACCCAGGCATGTACCCTGACTGGGAATCAAACCAGTGACCCTTCAGTTTTCAAGCCAGTGCTCAACCCACTGAACCACACCAGCCAGGGCTGAAACTGAATTTTTACTACAACTTGTGTCTATAGAGACACATACACACCCACAGATGGGCACACAGCTCCTGCAGGTCCCTCCCCCAATCCCCACCTTCCCCTAAAAAACACTTGTCAAACAAATGAACGAACAAGCAAATGCCAAGAGCGCACACTTCAGGCCCGGACTGCTGGACTGAAATGTCAGTAGTTCAGCCTCCAAAGGCTCGGGAAGGTGGCCCCCGAGGTTACTTACACCAGAGCTCCAGGCTGTGGCCTGTGGCAGGGGGGCACTGCCTGGGACATTGGCGGGCTTGGTGGTGTGGGTGGTGTGTGTGTGTGTCTGGTAGACAGTCACTGTTCCTGTACTGCCAGCCCTGAGCAGGATGGAATCTCGTAGAGAAGCTCCATTTAATACTCCGCTGAATACTCCACCTGGTGCCCCGACGAGCAGGGTGCAGAGCGCAGGGAGCAGGGAGCCTGACCTCATGGCACACCCCACTCAGGGCAGACTCGGGAGGCCTGAAGCTCCGGGTTTGGGGAGCCCCGTTGGTCCTGGTCCCTGCAGATATTTGACTCAGGGCTGCTCTTGTCACCATTGGGGAACCCCGGGAAGAGGCCCATTGTTGCCATCGCGTCCCCATTCACTTCCTGCTTTGTTCGGTCAAGGCATCTGACGGCTCCTGAAATGACAGTGTGGTCTCGCTGCAGCCTCACACATCACAAAGACTTTGCCGAGCTGGTCCATGAAGGACCCAGGGACTAGATCAGGGTCAGGGACATGGCCAAGGCCCCCTTTGCCACACCACTCACTCCAAGCGCCCAGAGTTCAGTTTGCTCCCCCGGGGATGGCTGCAGCCACCTTTATACAACAGACGTGTGCTGAGTGTCAGCAAGAGAAGAGGTGTTGTTCTGGGAGAGGGGGGTTCCACGGTGACAAGGCAGAGCCACTGTCCTCAAGAAACCCTCATCTTGTGGGATAAAGTGGAGGAGAGACACGTAGAAAGTAGGAAACACAGCTCTGCTAGTGTGTGATAAAGAGAGCGTCGGAGGGAGCAACGCAGCCGGGAAAGAGCAGCGGCTGCTGCACCTGGGGTCACCAGAGACTGCATCTCTGAGGGGGTGACATCATCACAGAGGCCCGAGGTCCTCCTCGTGGGGCCATAGCCACGGACCGAGGACCCGTCCAGTGTCCAGCTGGCTGCCGGGCCCCGGGACCTTCGTCTCCTCCCTTTCCCTAGTGCTGTGCTTAGGGCCTGGGTCCCGGCTGTCTGCCTGCTGGTGGAGCCGCATCCCCGGTGCAGCCCTGGGAGGCTGTGGGGAACGCAGATCCTCGGTCCTCCCGAACCCTACAGACGTTTTGAATTCGAAGCTCCAGAATCTGTTTTAACAGACCTGCCACGTGATTCTGGGGTGTGCAAAAGTTTAAGAACTTGGAGAAGCCCTGGTGTAGACCCCGATCTGGCCAGGACTTTGTTCAAGAGGCTGGAAGCTCTTCCCAGTTCTGCAAGACCACCCTGGCCCACCCTGGTGGTCTCACCGATACAATGGCTGCCTGTGGGACTCAAGGCTCGGAAACCCTGGGGACCCGGGGAGGGGGGCTGTGGTCTGGGTGAGAGTGACAGGTGGGCAAAGCTGTGTCTGCCAGCAGCACACGTGGATGGAGCAGGAAGAACGGAGCTGGTCACGGCCTTCTCACTCTGTCCCCTGGGCTTGGAGTACAGGCCCCGGGGACGCTTGCCCTGTTGCTTGTGGCCCTCTTGTTTCCGCTGGTCTCTCACTGCCTCACCCGCCAGCTGAGGCCCACCCCTGACCCGGGCCCTTTCTCTGTCACACAGCCATGCGGCAAACTACAACCTCAGTGGGCCCTTGGAAGGTGAGCCTGGTCCCTTCGTGGCCATTCTGCAACTTAAATATATGTTTCTAATCAGCATAGCCCAAGAGAAGGTCTGGGGACGACTTCTTCCATGATTCCAAAATCATGGAGCCACACGGAGAACGGCTGCAGCCTTTGCGTGTCGGGGGCCCTCCGTCTGGGGCCCTGTCTGCTCTTGCAAGTCCACCACCTGCCCTCGTTCTGTTGGGAAATGGCCATGGGACACATGCTCACAGAGTCAGCACTGGACACACTGTCCCATGACGGTGTGAAATTTGTCTATTGAAAATGAAAAAGCAGCCCTGGCTGGGGTGGCTCAGTGGACCGAGTGCCGACCTGCGAACTAAAGGGTCACCAGGTCGATTCCCGGTCAGGGCACATGCCTGGGTTGCAGGCCAGGTCCCCGGTAGGGGTGTGCATGAGGCAACCACACATTGATGTTTCTCTCCCTCTCTTTCTCCCTCTTTTCCCCTCTCTCTAAAAATAAATAAGTAAATCTTTTTTTAAACAAGGAAAGAAAGAAAATGAAAAAGCTCCAAGAGTTGTCTTTAGACCAGGTCCACCACAGCCATGAGGGCTCTGCCTCCTCCCTGGAGGACTGCAGTTGTGCCAAAGCCGCACACATGTGCACACACACGCGCACACATGCACATGTGTGCCTGTACTCAGGCAACGTTTCGCTCCTCCCTTCTCCTCCCCCAGGGGCCAGCTTGTCATGGTGATTTATGCCGAGGAAGGCCATGCCTCCTAAACAGACCCCCCAGCTGAATTTTGAGGGCCCGGCGTTCCTCTGGGGAAAGACCCTTCTCTGCGTCGGACACCTGGGGTGCAGCGATGGTGGAGGTCCAGAAGGCCCCGCTGCAAGCGCTCATGAGGCCTGGGAGAGGAGAGAGGGCTCGGGCCGCGTCCAGAGAAGTACCTTGGAAGGAAGGCCTGGAGCCTGGCCCTGCGGAGAGGCCAGGGTGGGGGTGGGCTGCTGAACCCAGCAGTGCCTATAGAGAGGGTCTCTCTCTCTCTCAGGAGAGACCCCCCTCTCTGCCCAGCCGAGATTAACTGGGGACAACATGTGGCCGCAAAGACTAACTGAAACGTCCATTCTTAGAGGTAAGGCCACACACAGAGCAAGACACGAAAGGCAGAAGTGGCCTCGAAGCTAAGTCCATCATATGCAGTTGACAGGAGGCTAAAGCGGGTCCCCTGCAGTTCGGTGACTTCCTCAAGACCACGTAGCCCGTGGAAGCAGGGCCAGGGCAACAGCTGGGCTTTCTGAGCCCAGACCAATGTGCCCACCTCTGTTCCGAGGTGTCTCCCTCATCAGTGTCTGAACATCCGGGAAGGGCAGAGGGGTCCACGCGTCCAGGTTCGAGATGCGGAGTTCTGCTTGGTCTGTCTCGGAGCCTGTGCCCTCGGTCCCTGGGCCTGGGGCCGCCTTCCTTCCCTGGTGTGCCTTCCCAGCCCCACCAGAGTGGTTGGGGACATGGCAGCTCTGACGTCAGCCCTGGTCTGAGGACTCGCCAGCCCAGCACATCTAAGAAGGCTGCGATTCATGCACAGCCAGGAGCAGCAGAGAGCTCGTGCTTAGAGGCCCCGTCCAGCATCATGAGATCTCAGGGCTGGCACCAGACACCCCCCATCCGCACCACGCGAAGGAGGAAGGAAGGAAGGAATCAGTATTTAGATGGGAGACTTTCATCGCACCACTCCAAGAGGTGAGAAAGCCGACTATACTTTTGGCAAAGTGCTATTTTCTCAAATTCCATTTTTGTGCTGCTTTTAAGGAAGGGTTTCAAAGTCCTAGATGCCAAACATTTGGAAGTGCAAAGAAACAGGGGAAAAGTCACCGGAATCCCACTAACCAGAGGCACATTTTCATCTGGTCTTTTATCTGTGAACTTTTTTCTTTCTTTCTTTCTTTCTTTCTTTCTTTCTTTCTTTCTTTCTTTCTTTCTTTCTTTCTTTCTTTCTTTCTTTCTCTCTCCCTCTCTCTCTCTCTCTCTCTCAAACAGATCATGCAGCAAAGCCCCTGCAGGACGACGATTTTTCTCCCCACTCGACACTACATTGTACACATTTCCTCTGCATTATTTTCTTGCAAAAGAAAAGATAGTGTATCAAAGAGTTGTGCCATGAATTATTTAACCATTCCTTGATGATTAGGAATCGAAGCTACTTTCCTTGTTTTATTAAAAATACACTGAGATGAACATCTTTATGAGCAAAGCGGGGCACTCGTCTATAATTATTTCTGTCGTGTGAACCCTCAAACAGGAGTGACTGAGTCAAAGACGAGCACTTGAAATCGACTGAAGCGTGTCGTTTGCAAACTCGAAGTGCAACTCCTCACGAGTTCAGCTGTCCTGAAATGGCTTTTCTTCTTTCCTACTTTTATTTTTTCCTTTCATGCTTTTAGACACCCAAAAATGGGCACGCACTTGTTCTTTCATTCATAAGTCATGGCCCCTGCTTTCTCCCTGGTGTGGTCTATGATCTAAGTTTATCACACAGAAAGTTCTAGAATCCCAGAGGTCAGCGAGGCCCTGAGCATTCTTCAATCTGACTTTGTCCATTTGGTGCGGGTGGGACACAAGGCCTGGGGAGGCAGGTGCCTTGGTCAAGGTCACACAATCCGGGTTTGGATGGTGTCAGCCCCCTGCAGGCACCACCCCTGCCTCTGCCTGGACCAGAGCTCAAGGGTCTCAGCAAACTCAGATGGAACCCTGGCCTCTGTCACCTCCTTTGCTTCACCTTCACACCTAAAGGGCAACTGGCTGAGCCATCAGGCCCTCCCTCTGCACAAGGGGGCTCAGGTCGAAGATGCACAGCTGGCTGTTGGGTCCAGATCAGGTGGTTCCTTGCACACAGCAGGTGCCTTCTTTCCAGGTCTTTCAGCGGCTTTCGAGTGCAGGTTTATGGCGGCAGGGCTGCCTGGTTTTCAGGGAGGACATAATTCTAATGTGTAACTCATCCCTTTTAATTCTTTAATCCCACCAGAACACATCGATCGAGCACTCAGTATGTGTTAAGCACTGGGCTGAGGGAATAAAACAAAAGTATTGAGATCCACCTGTGGACTAGGCGTTCTTCTCAGCCCTTTGCAGGTGAGGTGTTCACTCCTTCAGTCTTCGTGAGAGTCCCACGAGGCAGGTTCCTAGTGTCCTCATTTTGCAGAGGAAGAAACCGAGGCAGAGAAAGATGAAGCTAGTTGGCGATGTTTCTACCAGCTGGTAAAGGCCTGAGCCAGGAGGCCAGGTTCCTGAGAGCGCCCTTGCCCACCTGGCTGCAGAGCAGTTGGACTGGAGACAACTGTCACTGCACAGGGTGGGCGGAAGTCCCCAGGGGGAGTGGAAGCTCCGGGAAGGCAGGGGCGTTCATTCCCTGGCACCTCTCTGGGGCTTGGGACAGCATCTGGAAAGGAGGAATGACGCAGGTGAGGTGCTGGTGTGGGGGAATGGGGGCCCAGAGTGAGCGCGGGAGGGGAAGCAGGTCAGGAAAGGCAGGCAAGGGGAAGGGCTTGGCGTGACCTGCCAGGAGCTTGCATCTCGTCCGTCCTCCCACAGAGAGAAGGCGTGGCAGCTGAGATTGGCATTTCAGAGAGAGAGCCCTGGTACAGAGGCGTGACTGGGGCAGGGCGGAGCACGGAGGTCCCCCTGGAAAGTCTGGGGGAGCCAACAATGCAAGGGTGGGACAGAGCCAGGGCTGGCCCAGTTGCACCACAGGGGGTGGATTCCAGAGAGTCCCACAGCTCCGTGATCAACCCACCCGATGAGGGCGGGGAGGAAGATGTATCTGGGCTCTGGTTTGGGAGACTGGGTGGATCGGGATCGGAATCTAGATGGGCAGCGCTGGGCAGCGCGTAGGAGAACAGGTTTTCCTGTGCAGATGCCTGCGGGGCACAGAGGAGGTGGGGCTTATGCAAGGAGGCAGCAGGAAGTGAGGAAGGGTGCTCTGGAAGGTTGAGGCTAGAAATGCAGACGTGGGGGTCACAGGGGGAGAGTGCCCTGGGGGAGAATGAGGGGAGGACGGAAGGGGAGCCAAGAACAAAGTAGGGGAGACTGGCCAGTCAGGAGGAAGGTGGGGATGCAGGGGGGCAATCAGAACAATGTGGGGGAGGGAGCAGGTGGGGCAACTTTAGGAGAAGGAAGTTGGGAGATGGTGATGAGAAGGTTTCAATGGGGCAGGGGCAGGGGCAGGATGGAGCCAGCTACAGGGAGAGGTGACACTGTGACAGTGAGTGAGGGCAATGTACCCAAAGGTCATCGGTTACGGTGAAGAGACAGGACAATCCCCAGGCAGGAAGGAAGCCGGTGGGAACCCGGGTCTCAGTCTCGGCCCCACCTGGGATGTCTGAGTTTCTATTTAATTGACCTGGCGTGAGGTCTTTCAAATAGACAGCCAAGGACCAGAGCCATCAGCAGTGGGGTTGTTGTTGTTGTTTTGGTTGTTCATTTTTAAGATGGAAAAATCTTAAGCTCACTTATAGGGTGAGTGGACAGGGCGGGAGGCACCCCAGAGGGTCTGGGCGTGGTCCCAGGGGGCGCCGAGTGAACCCTGTAGAAGCAGGCAAACGGCGGTGCAGACATGCATGTGTTTGAAGGTGGCTCCATCTCGCCTCGAGTGACTTTTTTTTGTTTCCCCGGATGAAAACAGTCCTCAAAGGGTAATGCTTTGCCAGTCTGTTAGAGGTGAAACAAAAAAACAGCGGAAGCACTAAAAGGCGTCGAAATCGACGAGTTCAAAAACTGTTCTGAGCAGTGGAAAAAATGTCTCGATAGGTATAGTGCATCAAATGGAGAGCACTTTGGAGGTGACTGAAGTTTAAAGATGGAAGAATAAATATTCAACTTTTTTATAAATAAATTCCATTTGGGGAAGTCCCCCTCGTGTGTATCAAAGTACCTGCTGTGCATGGCGGTTATGAGATCAAGCATAGACAAGGCGAATCTCAGCTCAGCCACTAACGTGCAGGTGACGTGCTCAACCTCCCTGGTTCTCCGTTTCTCTGCCAGGAAAACGGAGATCATCGGACGGCTGCCTTTTGAGATATCAGGAGGACCGAATGAGGCAATTCCTGCTGGGAGCCTCACAGGCTGTCTCCCTGCAGTAGCTGACAGACAGGTGTGAGCTGCTGATGTTCTCCTCCAGCAGACGTCCAGTGGGCACCGCTACGCCCTGAACTGACTCCCTTCCAAATGAACGTGTGGAAGCCCTAACCCACGTGGCTGTATTTGCAGGCAGGGTGTTTGGGAGGTAACTGAATGAGCGCGTAAGGATGGGGCCCTCATCCTGTAGGGTTGGTGGCCTGGTAGAAGAGGAGAGAGAGATCGCTCTCTCTCCGTTCCTTGTACGGAAAGGCCCCTCCCAGCCTGCAGAGCTGTGGGAAAGTGGCGTCCATGCTGTTCTGCTGTGGCTGCCCCAGCTAACTGTATATATACCTGTTCTGCGGCGGTGCGGGTGGAGGCTGCAGCCCCTGGTAAGACAACTACAAATTCACAGAGGTGCATGCAGATGATGCCAGTTGTGCTGGGAAGTGCTCTGCATGAAGAGTGGCCTCGCTGGGCACGTCAGGGTCCCAGAGCAGGGGGCTGTCAGCAGGAGTGGGGTTGGAGAACAACGCTGCTTCTGGCAGCCTGCCAGGCAGGGACAGTCTGGGGGAGAGGTGGTGTGGTGGGGTGGGGCACGGTGGGGCGGAGCAGCAAGCAGGTGGAGGGCAGAGCAGAGGCAGCTTTCACGTGGCTTTGAGAGCTGAGCAATGAGTGTGAAAACAGTCAGGAAAACCCAGGGCTTCCTGGGACTTGGGGAGGCCACACAGAGACGACACTGGGCAGAAGATTCTGATGGGAATGGGCCAGGTACCAGCAGGGTGGGCCTGTCTCTGACTCGACACATCAGCCGGGAGCCCTGTTGCGTCTGGGGCATGGAGGAAGGGGAACAGAGTATGAAGCTGGGAAGCAGTTAACACGTAATCACCGTGGAGAGTGATGCTGCTGGCAGAAAGCACACTTAGGAAATGCAGCCCTAGGCCCTGCCAAGGCAGGGCTGTGTGATACAGGCCTGGGAAGTGCTTGGGACTGGAACAGAGAAGGGGGAGGTTGCCCAGGGTCTGGGCAGTGGCTGACCCAGCACGGGACAGTGGCAGCTGGGCAGGTTGACAAGCGCTGGCTGATGGCTCAACTCAGGGCCAGACAGTTGCTGTCTCCAGAGTTTGGCCTCTCCGACCCTGGAAGCAGAGAACCAGGAGGGGATGGTTGCTATGGCAACATGGTTACCTTGGGGAGATCGCTGGTGTGTCTTGCTTTCTACCCCAGATGCAAAGCTACCAAGGCCTTTGAGGCCATTGGGCCTGTCCCTTCGTGTGTTTTTTTTTAAATATGTTTATTGATTTGAGAGAGAGAAACATTGATGTCTGAGCAGGGATCAAACCTGCAGCCCAGGTATGTCCCTGACCGGAAGTTGAACCCCCAACCTTTCCGCGTACAGGCTGAGGCCCCAACCACATAGACCACACCGGCCAGGGCCCCCTGCACATTTCCATGTTTGGCCAGGAAGCAGCCAGGCAGCTTTCTGGGAAAGAAAATGCATACATTCTTTGGAAATCCAAATTGAATTGTGAATACCAGGGGATAGCTCCTTTTCATATGAACACGGCGATAAAGGTCAAGAATCCTTTTCAGACATGTCACCAAGGCCTGTTTCTTAACATTTCTTTCGTAAGTGGGATTTTCACTCATGTCACTTTCTGAAAGTGGGATGCTCCAGACTCTCCCTTCTGGGCTGATTCCCACAGATGGCGGGTATGGCAATTGGTGCAACCTCTTTAGAAAACAAAATGACATCATCAGCCAAAACGGAAATTGAGCACCACCTTTCACCTGGGTTGCTCTTCTGGGGGTTTACCTGGCAGGTGCCCTGACCACACAGCGCACAGAGGCCTGGCCACGTGCGTGCGCTGCAGCGTGGTTTGTAGGAGCGAACACTGGAAACCGCACCGGCGCCCACGTCCAGACTGACTCCGTGAATTATGCTAGGCGTGGGTTGTCATGCTGGCTTTAGAAGAAGTGTGGTGGACACACACCTGCCACGGAATGTTCAGAAACAGTGTCAGGTGAGAAAGCAAGGTGCACAACAGGGGTGACAGAGAAGAGGCTTTGCAAATGTATGTCCGTATACGCACAGAGTTCCGTAAGCGTAGTCAGGGGGCTGGCCTCGGGACGATGGAACTGGGGCGTCCGGGTCAGCAGGAAGCCTTGCTTTCCATTGTGCATGTTACTTTTTAATTTAAAAAAAGATTTCACCCTGGCTGGTGTGGCTCAGTGGATTGAGTGCAGGCCTGTGAACCGAAAGGTTGCTGGTTCGATTCCCTATCAGGGCCCATGCCTAGGTCGTGGGCTGGTTCCCCATTTGGGGGCAAATAAGAGGCAAACAATCAATGTTTCTCTCCCACATCGATGTTTCTCTCTCCCTCTCTTTCTCCCTCCTTTCTCCTCTCTCTGAAAATAAATAAATAAAATCTTTAACCTAAAAAATTAAAAAATTTTTTTTAAAGATTAAAGAAAGAAGTCAGTTTCTTCCTTAGGAATCCTGAGGGACATTTTCTCTCTGGTGATGCCACCAGCCCCCTACATAAAGCCAAGTTGTCCTGAAGGGTTTCATACACACCTTCCAAAACCAGAGTTGTCATTTCATGTATTTAATTTTATTATTATAAAAGTGGTGTGTGGTCATAAAGGAAACCTGGAAAAGTAGAAGCAAGAAAAAAAATTGCTCGTAGAATTGCCATCTAACTTTGCACTCTTCAAAATCAGTGATTTCCCGAGATAAAGTTTTTTTCCATAGTTGGAATCAATATCTTCGATTGGTTTCCTGATTTTTTTTTACTTGCCATTGTATTGTTACGAATACTTTCCCATGTCCTTAACAACCTCGGCAAAAGACCCAAGTTATTTTTGTGAATATGATTCTCCCTCAGCTGATTCTTCCCAAAGTCAAACTATTTCTTCTCGCTGTTCACCGATTTGATTTTCCAGCATCTTCAGTGAAAAGGCAGAGCAGCCTGCTGCCGGGTCTTTGGTGTTCACGGATGTCCTTGAGCACAATTAGGACCTCTTGGGAAATCACTCCTATCCCTGTTGGCACTGTTGCTATGGGAACACGAGAGTTAGAGTTCTGCCCAGCAGTGAACTCTCGGATGGGGCTACAGTTCAAGGCTCCCCCTGGTGGCGGGAGTCACCAGGCTCAGAACCTGACCCAGTTAGGTTATTTTTAGTTGCAGATAAAGAGCGAGTTAGAGAATCCCTTCCTCTTTCAAACCTGGATTGATAAGCCATCACTGATGCTGGTTGCAGGCTGGAGCCCCCCAGACTCTGCCCTTCAGGCACTGGACTGATCAGAAGGGCCACCCCGGAGACTGGCCTGGTCCGAGCACCGCCTTGGCACCAGGCACCTTCCATAACTCCGTAGAGATGCAACTGAGATTCAGCCGCTGGGCATTCGTGGCAGAGCCGATGCAGACCCGGGGCCCTCACCTGTGTCTGGTTCCCAGGTCTGATTTACTGCTCTGAAGCAGAGTTATGGGAGCCGTGTGTGTGGGGGGGGGGGTGCTGGGGGCGGGGGAGGTGGGGGCCTGTGAACAGAGGACTTGCCTGCCAGCTCTTCAGGATGCTCAGGGATGGCCTCACAGAATTGGAACCAAATTTGCATCTTCGGGGGTCCAGGAGAGGATCTGGCAAGGCCAACTCGAAGATGCCAGCCGCAGACGTGGCACCAAGACTCCTTGTGAGAAGAAGACAGGCAGGGGGAGCGGCCACAGAAGCTCATTTCTTCAACACCGAGGTTTTGCCTGTTCTTCCCAGAGCTTCTAGAAGCAGCCATGTGCCCGTGACTCGGTGCCTGCCAGACCACCCTGCTGCTGCTCACTGCCTTGACTTCTGAGAAATTTTCCAAGTCCCCTCCAGCACCTGGCACTGGCCAGGGCTGGCAGTGCCACTGGGTGAAGTGCTCCAGTCTGGACCTGGGCCCGCATGAGCCATGGCCTTGTTTTTCCCATCAGCGGCTCTCCAACCCTGTCCCTTACATGTGGGGTTGACCAGCTGTCCCGTGGAGCTCTGCGGTTGGACTCAAGTCCATGGGATCTCTCTGGAGTCCCATGGCTGGGTGTGATTGAAGAGCAAAGCCTGGGGAGCAGGTCACTGCTAACCAGGGTGCTGTTTCTTTTACGTGAGGGCACAAGCTTGGGTGACTAGAATGGTGCTGAGATGCTGATTAGGGGTGACTCTTATGTCAGATACAAGACAAGTTCAGGGCTCCGGGCCACTAAGGGTTCATGGCCACTCCTTGGCCTTGAACTGTATGTGGGCCCCAGGTCACCTCTCATTTAATGGCGTTCCACCCATGGCACTGCTCCCATCCAGTAGCACTGAGGGTGGCAGGGGCGGTGGCAGGTGTTCTCTGCCATCTGCACACCTGCCGGCAGCACTGGGGTGGTCACTCCAGCCCCTCTGGAGGTTGCTGTCCAAGTGTCGGGCAGCTGCCTCTCCTCCAAAGGCTCTCGGGACCGTCACTCTACAATCACCAGGGGCTCCTCCAGTCAGCTGACACTGAGCTCTCCAGGTGAACCTTACTTGTGCCCGGTGAGGACAGACATTCCTCGGGAACGGGACCGCTCTCTGTGTGCCAGGCCGGGCGTGGTCAGCAGGGGCAGAGACCCCCGTATTCAATGCATTGACCATGGCCCCAAAATGTAAGAGAAGCTGGTGAGAAGATGTGCTGTTCTATGTTTAGCCTGCAAAATTTAGAACAGGAGCTTTAACGTGACCGGAAAAAGAACGATCGTTAACATTTTCTTACGTGCTCTGGGCAAGACACACATCCGTGTTTATCCGCAGCCACGGAGGGAATTGCTGGAAGCTGGTATTCACGGGCATCAGCAACAATGGAGCTCCCAGCGACAGATGAACATGCTGGGGACCGCGGAACAGGAAGACGGATGTTGCCTCGGAGTGAAAAGGTGCACACTGCCACCCCTGCCTTGTGGGGGCAAGAGGTGGGGTCAGCCGGGGACCAGGCGTTTGTCAACGGAAAGCTGGACCTGAGCAGGAAGAGAGGACCTGGCATCACAAGGACTTCACGAGCCCTGACTGGATGCCGAACACACACATGCTGCCCTCCTCTCTGTCCACTCTTCCAAGTCTTCGTTGATGTCCACTCGTTTCACTGTTTCCATCAATAAGAGCCCTGCCAGAAACTTTTCCCCAGGCCCCACCCACCATCAGGGCAGCCCTGCCTGGGGGCTGGGGTTTCCTGCAGTGGGGGCCATCAGGCAGGGGGACAACAGAGCTGACCATTCAGATGGCTCAGGCAGTTGGGTTGGGACAAGGTGGGGATGACATGGGCCTTACAAATCAGGGAAACATGTGTCATGAATGTGTCAAGCATGAGTCACGTGTGTGTCACAGGGAAATCACACCGGAGTTGAACAGCAAGGGCAGGCCCACTGGCCAGCCCCGACTGCTGAGATGTAGGGCTCGGTGGGGACAGAGGTGTGAGAGAGGGAGAGGGGGAAGCTGGAAGGCGGGGTTGGGGGCGGTGGTTATAGGCAAAGCCTGGTGGAGGAGCTCTAGGGATGAGCTGGCCCAGGCACTAAGGGGCCACAATCTTGGGTGGAGCCTTCTGATGGACCCTGGACTGACCCGGGGCCTGGAGGCCAAGAGCAGGGCAGAAGTCAGTGCAGGTCAGCAGGGAAGGAAGGTCGTGATGGCAGCATCAGGGTCGGGGAGAGCTGAGGTGACGGAGGAGAGGGGAGTTGGCAGCCCCAGGGCCCAGCTGGCTTCGGGAAGGCCAGAGCTTGAAGGCCACCTCTTACCCCCACCCTGTCCCCATGCCCACTGGGGGCCTGCCCAGAGGGCCCCTGATATGGTCTTGCTGAAGGGTTGAGAGTTTAGTCCTTGGGTTTGGTGGGAGGAGCTGGGGAAAGGGGCCTGGGGGGAACTGGCTTTGTGGAGGTAGGAGGGAGGATGGGGGGTGTCTGGGCTGAGTTCCCGAAAGGAACTTCACCTGGAGCCCAGAGAGGCCCTGGGCGGGGGGGGCACACTTGCTCTGAGCCTCAGAATCAGGGCGAGGGCAGGCCCCCCCGGGCAAGAGCACGTGGTGGCCCTTGCAATTATCTGCCGCGGGTGCAGCTTCAGGTTGAAGGTGCTGGGGACCCCCTGGCACTCCTTTCAGGGCTACTTTCCTCAAGGAGGCCTGACCCAGGGCCCGGAGGGGATTCTGTTGACATGTCCTAGGGAGCGAGGCCTGGGTGTGGGATTGGGGGGCCGGACCCCTTGTGCAAAAGGTCAGCACTTGCCCCTTCCTGCGGGTGGGTCTGACCCAAGGACTGAGGGCACCCCGTCTGGGGCCCAGTTTGGGAGGATGTCCACTTTGGAGCCCTCGAACCCACTGGTCCTGGGTGGCGGCCCCGCAGAGGCGGCTTCTCTTTGCTCAGTGGGCGACGGCAGCCATGCCTGACCACCCCCAAGTCTGCTGAGACGAACTCAGGAAGGAGCTTGCCCCCGGGGGACGTGTGGGTGTCCTGGGTGTTCTGGAAAGACCCACAGGTGAAAACCCAGCCTGTATTCGTGTTGCCATGAAGGTCAAGTCGCCCCAGGTCCTGAGGATGGGAGTAAAGGTGCCACAGAGCTGCCACCTGGACCCTTGGGGCTATCACGTAGGGACACCTCAGGTCCCCCCAGTGCCCAGGGCTGTATGGTGTCTGAATGACCGTGAGTCTCCAATATGGGGAGGAGGGCTGGACTGTATCCCTCCCCCTCGCCTTTGCTCAGCCCTGGGCAGGCTCAGCCCCAGCCGAGGATGCCCCGTGAGCCTCCGTTCCTGGGGTATGTGGTCTGGGGGTGGGAGAGGGATGGGAGCGGAAAAGCCCTGGGGAAGGGAAGAAGGCTGAGGATCTGTCCAGGGCGTGGCCGTCCCACGTGGGCATGCACACGCCTGTGGGAAGCCCGCTATGAGCCTCCTGACCCCAAAGGAGCTGCCAATCCCCCCAGGACTTGAGCTGGCATTTGACCCTCTGGGGATTGGGGCCCATCAGAGGACAGAGAAAGGGCAGGCGAGTGGGAGGCGGGGGCAGCAGGCCTCAGCGGGTGGGGTGGGAAGGTGGAGGACCGGGGCTCCTGCTTGGGCTCTGCAATGAGGAAGTTCTCTGCAGCTCTCGTTTCCTTTCCCTCGCAAAGCGCCTGAAACAGGAAGTCGTCGGTCAGTGAGCTGGTGGCAGCAGCCTGGGCAGCAGAGAGGGGACAGGCGGCGCGGGTGGCAGCGTCTCAGGGGCCTCAGCTCCCCCTCGGTGGCCTGTCGATCCCGGGGGTGGCTGCCGGCGCGGCCCGCGGAGGCCCATGCCCGCCATGGTCCCTTGCTGGAACCACGGCAACATCACCCGCTCCAAAGCTGAGGAGCTGCTCTCCAGGACTGGCAAGGACGGGAGCTTCCTCGTGCGCGCCAGCGAGTCCATCTCCCGGGCCTACGCGCTCTGTGTGCTGTGAGTACAACGCTTGCCTGGCCAGCGCCCTCCGTCCCAGCCTGGCCTCCGCTGCCCGGGCCCGGAGGTGCAGAGGTGCTGCTCAGAGAAGGGACACCAGCTCGGGGCTGAGCCAGGGGCCCGGCACTGAGACGGGGGTAGAGGGGGGTCTTTACGTCCTGGCAGGGAGTGACCAGGCTTGCACACCGCCCAGGTGTGGCGGGGGCCCAGCGGCTGCCCGTGGTGGACCGGCTGGCCTGGGAGTTCAGGTTGGGCAGTGCTGGAACCCCCAGAGCCACCCTGAGGCCTGGTCACACCCTGCAGCTGCCCATGAGCCAAGGTGTAGGGAGCTCTCGGGGTCCCAAGGGCCAGGAGAAGGGGTGCGGGCTCTTTGGGGCAGGCGGAAGCTCAGGGCCCCGCGGTGGTGGGTGTGTCAGAGAGCAGCCCCGTCAACTCCACTGTTAGTCAGAGCTGCCCGGGGTGGAAGCCCTCACGGAGAACAGATGTGGCACGGGGGACCCTCCATACCCAGGCTCTGGGCCGCAGAGGAAGCCGTTACTGGGGGAGCCATGAATGGGGGGTGGGTTCACTCAAGAACGGACTTTCAGTTCACCCAGAAGTGGCGTTCGGGGCCCTGAGCACAGAGGAAGTCCCCATCTGGGGCAGCAAGAGCCTCTTTTCCCCTTGTCCCCACACTCCGCTGCGTCCCCACCCATTTGGGCCCCTCTGCCTTGGCGAGCTGCCCCCCGCCCCACGCCCTGGCTGTGGACATTGCTGAATGTGCTAGCTGTCTTCCCAGCTGAGGAACCAGCCTCCTGCTGAAGGTTCCTCTTTAAAACACCCTCCTAGACCCACGTCTCATGGAGGCCTTCGCCCCCCCAGCCCTGTGGTCCAGCCCTCCAGCTGGGGCCTCGGGAAGCTCTGGGGCTCGGTGGGTGAAGGGTGTGCCCACCACATGCACCTCCCAGTAGTGGCCGTGAGCTTGCAGAAAGGTCCTTCTGAGCTGCCAGGAGCAACAGTGGGTCGAGGAGCATGGGCCCGTGTTGAGCACCAAGTCTAAGCCCTGGTGCGTCACCCTACTGCACCCTCGCAGCAGTCTGGAGTGCGGGTCCTGTTCTTGCCCCATTTTGCAGATGAGGAAACTGAGGCTCAGGCAGGTTAAGCAACCGACCACAGTCAAAGCCAAGGTCATCTGCGCCCAGAGGTTGCCCCAGATCGTTAGACTCCTGCCCCTGCGAAGTGGGTGTGAGGACAGGCTCCAGGTGACAGGGAGAGAGGCCAAAGGGCTTACCAGGGCCAGCTGGGAGTACTTAGAAAATCGGCCGGGCTCGCAGCTGAGCTCTGACTGGCAGCAGCTGCATCTCCCCAGACCGGCTTTCTGCGCCCCTACTCTCACACTCCAGGGAAGGGACACGGGCCCAGACTTCCCCGTGGACACTGACCCCATGGGGACCATCCAACGGGGCCTTGGAAGGAGGCTCCCCAGGGCCCATGTGGATTCCCCCTGCCCTGGCAGGACCCAGGCCTGGGGCTGACTCCTTGGGTGTCAGCGGATGTGGGTGTCCTGCAGAAAAAGGGCCCCGGCCCCCTGTCTGCAAGGCAGTCCTTTGCCCAGGCGCCGGGCTGGTGCTCAGGCTGCCGCTGGGGAATGGGTGCTCTCTGACGCCAAACGGGGTGTCGTGGCCGGCCAGCGCTGGGACCACAGGCCTCGGGAGCCTCCAGTCTGACAGCCCTGCCTGTGCAGGGAGCGGATGGAGCCTGGAGAGCTTGAGGCCTTTGTCTGCCCTGCTCATCTGGCTGGCGGCAAATGGGGATCCAGGCCTGGTTTCCCGCGTTCACTCTCCACCTCCGCGCCTCCCTCACCTCCCCCTCCCGCACTGAGCTGCTCAGACCAGCGGCAGATGTTTGGGGTCTGCACCTTAGGGAGGGGGCCCCTGGTGCCCGTGCCCTCAGATGTCCACCACCCCTTAGCCCAGGCCTGGACTTCTCATCAGCCTCCTATCCCCAAGGGCCCAAACACCAGGGCTGAGGCCCTCACCCCGGGCCCAGGGCTCCCCTTTGGCCTCCATCTGTGGGGGATGCCACCCTTTTGCTCATTTTGCTGCTACCCCTCATTTTGCCAATTTAAGAGATTTAAAAACCAACTAAATGAATGACAACTAATTGCCACTTCCCAACAGCTGATTTCATGAAACAAAGCATCTTTTAACACCAAAGAGACAAAACACACACACACACACACACACACACACACACACACACACACACACACACACACCACACAGCCAGTCTTTTAAATCAAATCGGTTTAACAAGCCACCGTCCCTGGTTCTCTCTGTTCCCTGCAGACTGGTGCAGACCTGGCCCCGCACCGGCCTGGTGTTGGGAACCCCAAGGGGCAGAGGGGAGGAAGCAGCTGGGCTTTTCTCAGCTTCACCCTCTGCTGTCCCCCTGGGAGTCACGAGGGTGCAAGGACCCGCCGTGGGGCAGGCATGAAGTCAGGGCCTCTGAAGGGAGCCAGGACTGCTGGAAGAAGCCGCAAAGCCTCAGCCTCCGGCTCCAGAAGCAGCCACACGGAGGCGGCCTGACAGCCTGGGGTGTCCATGCCTCATCCTGCCTGGGCCCTGGGGCCAGAGCTTTCTGCCCAGTCCCCTCTGGTGAGAGGACAGCTGGGGTCCACATACTGGTTTAGGCAGCGTGTTGGGAGCTCCAGGAACTGAATGTAGCTTCCTCCTCAGTGACCTTCATGCTCAGAGAAGAGGACAGGATTTGACTATTGAAATGGACTGGGCCGGGCCGGGGGGGGGGGGGGGGCAAAGGACAAGGCTGCCACTCAGCACCGCCCACTCAGCTGGAGAGTCATAGTTACCCAGCCTGCCCAACACGCCCCACCTTTGGCCTGCCACTGGCCACCCACCACCCACCGCCAGGCAGGAAAGCCCAGCTCTCTCCTTAGCAACTCAGAAAGCCTTGCTTTGGGGGTGGGCATCTGGAGGCCTGTCTCAGGGTACAGAGAGCTGGAGGGGGAAGGCCCCAGGGAAGCTGGCCACCTGGTTTGGGTCCAGCTCTGCGTCTGCAGCAGGGGAGTCTAGGAAACAAGGAACGGTGGGCTTCCCTGGGTGAGGTCCATGTCATCTGTGCTGGGGCCCCCTCAAAGCCACCAGCGGAGCTGGCCCGGCTTAGGGAGTCTGCAGAGCACTCGGGGGCTGCTCAGCAAGGTGGCACCCTCCTCCGCTGCCAGGACTGCACTTCCACACAGTTTCCCACGCCCGTCGCTTGTTTTGTGCTGCCTCGAAGAGATGAGCCTTTGGGGATGGGGCTCCGTGGACACAAGGGGCATAGGCTGGCAGGGACAGCCCCCCCGGCCCAGGCTGCACAGGCAGAATCAGAACAGTGCCCCAGCCCTGCGGGGGTTGCAGCCTGCCCTCTCTGTGACAGCATCCTGGGCCCCAGGAGAGCCTGCTGGGACAGGGTTTGCCCGCCACCATCCAACAGGCGGCTGCCCAGCCGGGTGGTGTTCCCACAAACCGCACTAGAGAGAGCTGGCTTCCCTGCTGGGGAAGGGACATGCATGGGCTGCCTTTGGCTCTGAAGCCACCATGGGCCAGCAGCTGTGACAGGGACCCAGCCTCGGTTCCCCTCAGCACACAGCCTGCCCAGGGACACATGGTCTCCTTCCCAGGGCTTGGCGGCTTTATTGGTAGAGCCAGAAAAATGAAGAGCCACAAGAAGGACAGTTAGTCACCCAACTCTCTGCAGAGAAGGCGTTCTACTTGTCCTGGGAAGGAGTGTGATGGTCCCCTTGAGACTGGTGGGGCACCACCCTTGCTCCGCTAACAAAAGGTGATTGCTAACCTGTCCTGCCTAAAAATAACAGCAAAGGACTTACAAAGGGTGTGCTGTGTGCCAGGCTCTGTTCTAAGCTCTTTCCGTGTGTCACCTCACAGTGGCTTTTGGACAAAGTGCTATTATTATTCCCACTATACAGATGAGGAAACTGAGGCCCAGGGAGGCTAGGGGATGGGCCATGTTTGCAGGACTAATAAACGGCAGGATCAGGACTTTAACTCATACTGTTCTTGGGAGGGAGACAGAGGGAGGAACGGACTGGTGTGATAGAATCCTCGTTCCTCCATTCCCTGTCAAAGTTTCAGTCACATTGACACCACCCATTAATGACTTCGGTGCAAATGCAGAGGAAAACGCTGTTTTCGTAGCTGGCGTGGACAGAAAAGGGGAAACGCTGGCACAGAGCCGAGCTGGAGGGCTGCGGGCTCTGAAGTTTGCACTGGAGTCTGCCCAAGGGCCACTCTCCCGCGTTTCCTCTCTGTGAGCAAATCCGGCAGAAAGCGGAGGCCGAGAAGGCCCGAGATGGCTGGTACCCTCCATGCAAAGTGACTCAGAACAACTGTGGGAGAGCCGAGTGTCCCCAGGTTTTCTGTGCACATGTCCAGCAGCCCAGAGCAAGCCTTCCGTCCATCCAGAGTGAGCTCTGGCTGTGGGGTGCTTTGCAAGCTTGCCTGCCTGACAGGTTAAACTCACCTGTGCACAGACATGAGTGCTTCGCCCCCGAACGGCACGTCTCCTGGAGCGTGAACATTAGCGGGGTGATGAGACACGCCCCCCCAGCCAGGCCCCCTCCCGGCTGCAGCGGCGGAGGCCGGCTCCCCCCAACTCAGGCCCTGTGGCCCAGCGCTCAGGAGGAAGCCTGGAGTTGCATTATCTGATGTGAGTTCTAGCTTTAGCTGGACGCTCGCCCCCGGGCCCTCCCAGCATCCCCAGGGGTGGGAATGCGGGCTCCCTGGGTCATTTCTTTTTTACTGGGGTGGAATTCACATGCCATAAAGACATTTTCAGGTTACCGTCCCCCAAAGAAACCTGCGCCCACTCCCGGTCGTTCCCTACTCCCCCTACTCCCCCTCCTCCCAGCCCCGGCGACATTAGTCCGATCTCTGTCTCTAACTGTCCGCCACTTCTGCATGTTCCACGGAAACGCAATCATCCGTGCGCGGCCTTCCGGGTCCAGCTTTTTTCACTTAGTGCGAGCTCCTCCGTGCTCCGCCCCTGGTGCGCCACGAATCCTTCCTCTGTATGGCTGAGTCGTGCTCTGTTGTAGGGGTAGACCGCATTTTATTGATCTGTAGCCGCCGATGGACTGCGGGCTGTTTCTCCGCTGTGGCTGCTGTGGGTAATGCTGCAGTGAGCGCCGCACACAAGTCTCCGTGTGGGTGGATGGTTCCTGCCGTCTGCGGCGGAACTGCAGGGAGTGCTCCGTGTGAGTCTCTGCGGAGCCGGCGCCCTTCCTGCGGCGGCTGCCGCATTTGGCTTCCCCAGCGCCGGTAGGAAGGTTCTAACGTCTGCATGGCCTCACCCCTCACCGGTGCTGTCATTGTCTCTTTGGAAATGGCCATCCTGCTGGTGTGAAGTGGCACCTTACTGTGACTTCTATGCGCGTTTCCCTAGTGGCGGGTTTTTTTTTTTTTTTTTTTTTAAGATTTCATTTATTCTAGAGAGAGGGGCAGGGAGGGAGAAAGAGAGGGAGAGAAACATTGATGCAGGAGAGAAATGTCGATCTGTTGCCGCTTGCGCGCCCCCAGTCAGGGACTGAACCCACAACCCAGATGGGTACCCTGACTGGGAATCGAACTGGCTGCCTTGCAGTTTGCAGGACCCAACCCACTGAGCCACACCGGTCAGGGCGCATTTCCCTCATGATTAAAGATGCTGAGCGATTTTTCGTGTGCTTCTTGGTTAGTTGTGTATCTTCTTTGAAGAAATGGCTGTTCATATTCTTTGCCCATGCAAACAGTTGGGCTAGTTCTTCTGCCATTGTCACTGGATCACTGAGAGGACAACATAGGGGAACACAGGCGACCTGCACCCCCAAGGCCAGCAGGTGGTGGGCACCTGCTGAGCGCTGGCCATCGTTGTTCGTAAGCTATGCAGGGAGCGAGCCACGGTGTCTCGGCAGCCCAGGGCCTGTCTGGGAAGAAAGACCATTGAAGGGAAGAAGAGGGCAGAGGCTGAGCCACTTCTGTAACTTCCTGGAGGCCTGAGGGAGCCTTGGGGAGACACTGAGCTGTCTGCAGGGCCTCCTCAGAGGAAGTGCTCGAAGTGATGGGGCAGGAAGAGCACTTGAGTGACGCTCGAGTGGCAGGCGGCTGCTGGGGCTGGGGCTGAGTGCCTGGAGGCCTGAGGGAGAAGAGGGCCTGGGGCCCAGATGGCTGGAAGAGCCACCAAATGAAGTCAGAGGGAGTGAAGTTAAAGTAGAGAGGAAAGAGAGGCCGTCTGCAGAGTAACTCATTTCAGTGTGGAAGGAGACGCTGGGAGGACTGAGGCCCTGGGCTCTGAGGGAGCGGGAAAGGGCTCAGCTCATGCAGGAGCTGGGTCAGTGCCCCAGCCCGTGGGGCATGGGGAGCAGAAGCCTCGGGGGACAGGGTGCTTCCTCCCTGAGTGCTCATTTCACACCCCCTTGTCCATTAATTAGAAAAACATTGTATTCCCAAACACCAGGACTCAAATGGTTTGGGTCGAATTGCTTACCACAAATAATGCCAGACAGGGCTGGCCCCAAAGATCAGCTGGTCCAGCCCCTTCCCTTGCCGACCAGGATCTCGCCCTCTGGAGAGGAGAGGCTGGCTGAGGCCACGGCGGAGCCGGTGCAGCGTAGAAACAGATCTCCTGAGACACAGCGCAGCGCTCGCTCCAGAAACGTAACTTTGTACAGTACTGAGTACAACATACGAAGTGCCCCGTGTAAAGAGGGGGAGTAGTCACCCCCTCACTGAGAGACTAACAGAAACACTGTGGACTCATAGGTGTGTCTTCTCCTTCTCTCCCCCGCCAGATGTATATATGTGTGTGTATATATACACACACATATATATGCACATATATAATCCTCACAAATATCTGAAACCATATAATTTTAGCCTGCATTTTCTATAATTTAACTGCATTAACATGTTCCCATTTCGTTAAACTTTCTTCCTAAATATCACATTCAATGGATGCACAAATTCTACGACGTGATGGGCCATGTCATAGAAAACTGTCAGACATTTGAGTTATCAGCAGTGTTCTGTTGTTGTAAATACGACGGCAGGAAGGCCTTTGTGCAGAAACGCGACATTTCCGGTAGAGATTCCCAGGGGCGGGGTTATTGGATCAAAGGAGAGGAACTTTTTCAAGGCTCTTGATACAGAGTGACAAACTGCTCCCCAGAGATTTTGCTCCAACCTGTGCTTCAGTAGGCAGTGCAAAGAGGGTGACTTCATTCCAGCCTCCCTATTTTGAATATTTTCATTTAGAAAAACATAATTAGGTTGTATGCTGAAAGGTGATCACCTTCTATTCAGTTTGATTGACATTTCTACTTTCCTGATACTTATAACTCCTATTCACATGTCATAACTTATTACACTGGCCAGTGTTTCTAAAATATTACAGTGGAGGATTTGGGGAAGGGGAAATAGCTCCCCCAGGGAGAAGGAGTGTGAGAATCAAACAGGACTCTTCCTGGGAAGGATGTAAGGGAGGTAGGCATGAGGATGGCGACGCAGCCTGGGGCCAGCAACCACAAGAGGCCATTCCCAAGCCTGGGCCCACAGAGGCCTATGTCACCGGGTCATCTGCCTTAAGCCGTGGTCTCCCAGGAGGGAACCCAGTCACTGTGGACCTGCAGCAGGCAGGGCGGGGTTAGGGGGACAAACACCTTCACCCCTTCCTCCTCTCACACTGCCCATGCCTCCCCTTGGCCACACCTGGGTGACACAGCCCAGAGCAGCCTTCTGGACACAGGGCAGCTGGAGGAAGCTAGAGAATGTGTCTAGTGGGGGGGCAGGGGGAGGGCAAAAGGGGAATGTCCTGTTCACTTGTGGGTTTTTGTCTCCTTCATTCTATTTGTCAGAGGGTTGTTCATTTAATTTCCTGTGTTTCAAGTAATATGCTCTTTGTTATTTTTATTTATTATTTTTAAAAATAATTCTCCATATTATCCAAGGAATCTCAAGCATCTTTTTTTTAAGATTTTTAAAATTTATTTTTAGACAGAGAGGAAGGGAGGGAAAAAGAGAGGGAAACATCAATGTGTGGTTGCTTCTCACATGTCCCCAACTGGGGACCTGGCCCGCAACCCAGGCCTGTGCCCTGACCGGGAATTGAACCGGCCACCCTTTGCTCTCAATTCACTGAGCTATACCAGCCAGGGCTCTTTTTCATTTCTGTATTTGAAAAATGTGTATGCTTTCAGGAGCCTCTCTGTTATATATTGGTTTGAGGACAGTCTTCCATAGTTCTACACTTCTCTTCTTTCTTTTCACTTAAAGCCCACCCTTTCCTTCTGTAGTGACTTTCTCGAGTTTGTCTCCTTCCTCATTACCTTTCTCCAGAACATCCGCTGATGTCTACAGGCTACTCTGTGGTGTTTAATGCGGACTCTGGCCCTCCGGGCGTGACCCTTCCAACCAGTTTTCCTTCTCTCGTGGTGCTCAGTTTTCGCAATGGCTTTTTCCAGTTTCAGAGAAGCAATGAGTCTTCCTGAGTTCACAGATCAGACCCTCCCCCCCCAGAATGTCTTGTTTTCTTTTCGCGGTGGTTCTGTGTAACACAGGGGTAACACCCCTGAGTCCTTAGCAAATGGTACCCCTCCTTTTGGTGGCAGTGTGTTTCCATAGGTCAGGTGACTTTCCCTTTCTGACAAAGAACTGTCAGGGAAGGCTAGATCACATTCCTTTAGAGATCAGAGTGAGTCTCTGCCCAGATTCTCTTCCCAAAGGGAAAAAGGACCGTCGGGGATGGGGGTGCGCTTTCCCAATCCGAGATCCAGCTGATGGGGTGAGTGGTGAGGAGGTGATGGATGTGCCACGCGAATAGGTGGGCTTCCTCCCACCTGCTGGCCCCCAAGGCTGCGGGGCCAGGGCACTCAGCAGGCCCCCCAACAGCACTCTGGCTGCCCCACCTCCCCCTCTCACCTGGCCCCTGCCTCCTGCTTTCTCTGTTGATTCGTCTCTTTCCTACTCTCTTTGGGGGGTTTGGTGGTGAGTAGTGAACACCCTTGGCCTGGGGCTGTCTCATTTTCTCTTGCTTCTACATTGACCAAGGTTTTTGTGAATGCAGACTTTCCAGACCCCATTTGTCCAGAAGTTTGCAGCACTCGAGCAAGGAAAACAACATTATAAGCATGTAAAACAACATTAGAAATTAGAAATGCTATATAACGAATTACTAAGGGGTTTATAAATAATTATCAGAGCCCGTTAAAGTGATCAGCAGAGCTAGAGAGAGACACTAAGGGTGTTCTTGAGTTTTAGAATGTGCTCTCTCGCTCTCCTGTTCACTCGCCATGGTGAAGGATACTCCTGGACACGCTTGTCAGTGTTTGTTATGCAGAAGCAGTCATTCAGAATAATGGCCTATTGAGGTGCAGGTGACATAGATCACTGTGTCAGCTTCAGGTGCCCAGCGCAACGATTCCACACCTGTCCAGGCTGCGAAATGACCCCACAGGGAGTCCAGTAACCACCCGTCACCTCACATGGTCACAAAACTTTGCTTCTTGCGGGGAGAACTTTCACGATCAGCCCTCTTAGCATCTTTCAAACACACAGTACTGCACTGTTGGCCATAGTCTCCACGCTGTGTGTTGCCTCCCAGGTTGTACGGTGTTTATCTGAGAGGATAAATCAAACGCCACCACGTCGCTCCCTCCTTCTCTTTGCTTGCGCTCTTGCCTCAAAGTCCAGCTCCCTGAACTGTATCAGGGTCAATCTGGAAATGCCCTTGCCTGGGGAGGCATCGTCCCACCTCTTTTCCTCCCCGCTGACCGAATGGAGGGCCCTGCCACCTCAGCGGTGTCCCGTGTCCCATGTGAAATTTGCTCTGAGCCCCGCTCCGCTGGAGAATGGAGCAATCTTGTCCAATAGCAGACGTGCACATGCTGCCGACCCCTCACTATCCCAACCTGGGTGTCCAATGGGGTCTTCCCAGCACAGGTGCCCTAATGTACGTACGACCCGGCCACTGAAGGAGTAGCAGCTGAGGGCCGTGTTGGTGCCCTCACTGTCACCAGACTGCTACAGAGAGCTGGGCGAGGGCCCGGTGGGAGCCGTGGCCCCAGACCGCCGCCAGCGTGTTGTCTGGACTACGTACATTCTGGTGCAGAAGTGGCAGAAGACAGCTCAGCTGAGGAATCTTCACTCTGAACATTTTACATGTAGGGCTGGGTGTGCGTGTGTATGGGCATATGATGTATCTGTATCTGTATATGCACATGTGTGTATATGCACCTGTGTGTACAGGTAGGTACATGTGTATGCGATTAGGACCAGACTGAAGTGCAGCTGCAGGTGGGGAGTGCCTGCCTCCACCTCCCGCAGAGCCCCCAGCACCCCATGGTATGCGATGTGGAATGACTGCTCCAGGGGGAGTGGGGGAGGGGACCAGGGGAGAGCAGTTTCCCTGGAAGGTCTAAGGGATTCAGCCCCAGGGACGCCGTGTCTGCCCCGTGCACTGGAGACGCGAGATGAGATTATCAAGGGCAAAGCGCCCTCTCTTCCTACTATTGTACCCACCTTGAGTTCTGACCTGCTGAGTCCTGCGGAGTGGCTTCTCTGTTTCAGTGTTTCTAGAACACCTTTGAAAAAGTCATGAACGGCCTTCCTGTTCCTCGTGTCTGTCTCTGCCCCTCTCTCTGGGACTCGGTGCTCTTTCCGCCCGCAGGCTGACGTTTGGGCCCTGCTCAACCCCCTTCCACAAATCAGCCACCCTCGGCCAAACAAGAGGCAGTTTGTGCCCGGCCTTCATTTGCATATCTGCAGAAGGAAGTGTCACTAGGACTAGCAGTGACAGATAAGAGCGCAGCAGGGTTCCAGCGATTTGGCTTGTGTTTGGCAGGCTCTGCAAAAGGGAGTGGAGGCTGGAGGTGAGGGGCTGGGGGAGCTGGGCAGGGGTCCTGGGGTGTGGCTCTCTGTCTCCTAGGACCTCCCCATGGGGTTAGGTGGCAGCAGAGAGTCACCCTGCCACCTCTGATGAAAAGCCAACTGTGATGTCAATTCAGGCTTTGAAGGCAGGACAGGGAACGGAAAGGTGGGAATTAAAGAGAAACCCGACCCACAACATTCTCCAAAACTTCCTTTAGACATCCATTCATTCAAAAGCCGTTCAAGATTGTAAAATTACCCACATAAAATTGTAAAACTTCTACACAGCTTAAAATGCAAACAATGCTTCCCAAAGAAGTCAATAAACACTATTACAAATAAATGATTCCAAACTATATTGTAGTAGGTATCAGTCTTACAAATAAATAAGCAAAAGATTTTTTAAAGTGCCCAAGGCATGAAAAGGAATTCGCAGAAAAAAGAAATATAACCTTTCTCATAAAGCAAGCTGTCATTTGTCATTCGCCTCGTTCTCCGATTGAAACATCTGATAACAGCCGGCAGGCAGGGCGTGGAGAAAGACACACTTTCACATCCGGTCTGTCTCCGACTCTGCCCCCCAGGCAGCCAGTTGTGGGTCTGTAGCAGAATCCAGCCCGGTCCCTCAGCCCAGTTGTTCTCTGTTGAGTGTTCAGTGTGTTCAGGAAGAGGGGGGAGGGGCTATTCCAAATGCCTTTCATACATTAAAGTACTTAAATCTACACTTCGCCGGGGTAGGTGGAGAGTGGTATCGTCGACCCCGGTTTACCAACGGGAAACTTAAACTCTGAACCCAGCAACGCTCGCGCATTCCAGGAAAGAGGTGTTCGCTGCCCCACTAGTTATAATAGTAAAAAGCTAAAAATAGCTACCTGTCCGTCCTCAGGGTCTAGTCAAGTAAAGATGGCACAGCCACGAGGTGGCCGGTGACTTGGGAACACTTCCGTACACCAGGCACAGTCTGATGTTATTTGCATTTAGAAAGACATGCTTAGGTAAGTTTGCACGTTTAAAGGTTCTGGAAAGATTTACAAAAAGGAGCAGTAAATCAACGGAGCAGGACTCGCAGGAAAAGGGGAAGAAGACGTTCGTTTTTATTGTCTATCTTTCTGGACAGTCTTAAAACTTTAAAACTAGTGCATAATTTTAAAATCTAGTTTGACAGTAACACAGACACACATGCTTAGTGACGTGCCGGGCGTGCAAGAAAGCCTAAAACACGAGAGAGTGTTGTGCTGAAGTGTTCGTTGCCTTGATCACAGAAATGAGAGTCTGCCAGTCTGAGTGTGGGCCTGCCTAGGGCCTCAGCAGGGGTGGAGTTTCAAGGTTCATGAGAATCTCACATGGGGGAAAGAGGGGGAGACTAGGGCAGGGAGAACAGACCAGCAGTTTCAACTCAGAGCCTGAGGCCCAAACCCTGAAACCCCTGCAGCCTCCGGGCCCAGCCGCACCACCCACCACTGGGCTCCTCCTCCCCGGGGCTCCCACTTGCCTCTCCCCAGACTCTCAAAGGTTTCAGGAAAGTAAGAAGTAGCTCCTCCCTCCCACGTGGGAGACCCTGAACCAGAGGAAGGTGGAGTCTCTAGGAAGAGAAGAGAACCCAGGCCCAGGTCTTCCCTGGGAGAAGCCAGCCTGAGGCTCACTCTCCAGCTGCTGGGGAAAACCTGGGCCCCTGGCGGGTTGGGGCCGACCTGGGGGAGAATGAACCTCGGGGCAAAGTGTCCAGGGAGGAGGTCACCGGGTGTGAGGCAGACTCAGCCGGAGGGAGGCACTCCAGCCGGAGCTGAGCGAGCCTCTCCTTGGCCAGGGTGGCCCCTCTCTGTGGCCGTGCCTGACACCCATTCGGCTTGTCCCCCGCCTTGCTCAGCCGCACTGAACAAGGAGCCTTATTTCTATTCGAAGCACCCCTTCTGGCTCCGTTCTTTGGCCAGCATGCCGGCTCAGAGGTGGAGGACACCCTCCCTGCGGGCCGACTGCTTTAGCTCAGACCGCAGGGCCTTCAAACGCCAAGGTCAGTCATGCCTGGGAGACCCCTCCTGCCTTTCCCTGAAGCTGCTGTGCGCTGAGGGGCGGGGGCTCACCGAGCCTCAGGTCGGGGCCCCTAATGTCAGGACGGATCTCCCCACGGCACAGCTGGCTCCAAAGTCCAGAGACTTCAGGCTCCGAATCCCGGAGCCGCGTCGGGAATTGTCACTTGGGTTTACCTGAAAAATGTTCCCACGTGGGTTCTAACAACGTCTTCGTTCCGTTCCAGGTATCGGAACTGCGTTTACACCTACCGGATCCTGCCCAATGAAGAGGACAAATTCACCGTCCAGGTAAGCCTTCAGCGCACCTCCTGACCTCACCTGGTGGGAGCCCGTGCTGGCGGAGACGGTGACAAAGCGGAAGAGGAGAAGCGGCTCCGGCCCCCACGAAGCCTGGACAGGAAGGCCCGGCTGAGCCTGTGTCTCTCCTAGAGGGTCCTGGTGGGGGTGGCTCAGCAGGGGAGCTGGCGCTGCCGAGTGCCCCTGCTCTGGGACGTGATGGAGCAGATAGGATGGACGTTATTTGTATTCACGGGTGTGAAGGGGAGGCTGCGGTAAAGGACCCAGAGATGCAGGAAAGTGAGCCACTGTGGCGCGCCGGTCATTTCCTTCAGTGGCCGAAAGGGGTGAGGGTCAGTGGACCCAGAAGGAGAGAAGGAGGGGAGCTCGCAGGAGGACAGACCCGACTTTCCGAGGGGTAGACGGTTGCCCAGTGAGCACGAGACGGGGCCTTTTCATTGGTAGAGACCAGTTCATTGCACCATGTGAAGGGCAAATGTGGGAAACCTGCCGTTAAACGTTAGGGAAAAGCCAGCTTGCGCCACTCCAAGTGGGGAAGACCACCCTACACCCAGCTGGTATAACTAACACCGGAGCTTTGTGTGACCACAGTGCATGACAGCCGAGTGACGTGCAGGCCAGGGGAGCTATTTTTATCAGGCCTCGTTAAGAGAGCAGGGGGTTGGGCAGAAGGAGGAGGTGACACTCTCAGTGGGGGCACATGGAGATCTCTGGGCTGTGCAGACAGGCACCCACGGGCCGAGTGCACCCACGTGGCGGCCAGAGCAGCCGGGCGAGCCAAAGGTGGGGACAGCGTGTCATGGAGGAGCAGCAACGTGGGCCCGTGGGGTTTAGTTGAAAAGAAAGTGGGGGTGGAAGGGACACTATCCCCAATTTTGAGCGTGAAGAGGGTGATGTGTTTGTGCAGGACTAAGAGGCTGTGGTGCAAACAGAGCCGGACTCGAGGGCAGGACAGTGGGCAGGTCCCCGGGGCCCAAGGCGCTGGAGATGTGCCAAGAGGGAGGGGCTCTGTTGCGTAGAATCCCTCTGGCCAGACTAGATCTGGGGACTGAAGGGATCACTTGAATCAGTGAGCCTCTTGGGACAGAGAGTAAGTCCGGGAGGGTCGCTTGAGCCAACCCAGGTGTCTCCTGGGGACCGGGGCTGTGTGCTGCACGGCTCCCACCGGGGTGCAAGTGTGGGCCCCAGCGGAGTCACTCCACCCGATCGAGGTCGGGCTGAGCATCACTTCTGGCTTCTCTGTGCCTCCCGGCCAGGCAGCTGCCCCAGTGTCTGAAGCACACCCATTTCAGCGTTCTCGGCCAGTCCGGGCACCCACGAGTCTCCGTCTGGTCACCAGAAACAAACACTGGCACACCAGGTGCACGGCTGTCCTTTGTGGCACGTCGTGGCTGCTCATCATTCAAACGGGGGTCTCTCAGTGGGCTCCTCACCCTGCTGGGGGTGTGGCCACTGGGGCGGGGGGTGGGGCACTGCGTGGGGCAGGCCGTGGGCCCCGATGGCCTCCACGCTATCTCCCATGTCTAGGACTGCACGGGCTTTCTTGGGGTGGCATCCTTGACAGGTGCTTTGCTGAAAGGAGTCTAAACTCTCTTAAGTTGAAAGTTGGTCGATGCGTTTGATCTTTTCCCCCTTGTGGTTTGTTCTATTCCTTCAAAGTGAAGAAAACTTGAAGTATGACTTGGCCTTAAGCTGGAAAAGACATGACTTTGCGGCTTCCTGTGTAGAGTTTGCACCCGGAGCTTGTGAATGTTTGACCGTGTCTACCGTCTGTCTCCTCTCATGTCCACACATCGTGTGCTCCTGGGAATTGCAGCCAGTCCTGCAGCAGCTGCAGAATCAGGGGCGCCCCTGAATTACGGGGGATCGCAAAGAACAGAGACTCCCTTTGGCTAACTCATGGAAGGGGTGGGCGACCTTTGCGGAGATGCACAGGGGGGAGAAGGCCGGGGACCTGGAACCAGGAGGGTGCGGGGCAGGTGCCGCGGCCACCGCTCAGACCTGCTCTGTGCGTCTCCTCCTCTCCCTCTAGCAGACTCACTTCTCGGTTCCCAGTCCCAAGAGGAAGGCTGGTTGGCAAGCCCACAACGGCTTTTTCTGCGTGGGCCACATGGAGGCCACAGCTGTGGTCTCCAGCTGTGGTCTCTACGTACAAACCCGCTGTCCTGAAGCAAGTGCCCACCCACCCCCTGGACCTGGGGGTCGAGCTGTGGGGACAGAGCGTTGTTCCCTGAGGCCCACACTCAGCCAGGGTGATAGGCAGGCAGGTTCCCTGCAAGAGCTGTGGCCCCGTGGGACATGGCTGCCCCTCACCCCAGCTCTGGGTCTGTGACCGACTTGGTGGCCAACACCGAGTAACCAGGACAGGGAGCTGTGCGTCCTAGGTCGCCCAAGGAAGGGTCCCCCCAGAGACACACCGTCCTGTAAAAATGCAACACCTCACTAACGTAATAAGGGTAGATTTCTCCCTGAAGCAGATCAAAGCGGGTGCACAGTGAGATGAAGGCCTGATGGTGCTTCGACAGGGCCGCCAGTGATTTCAACTCCAGTTCCTCTTTTCTTGTTGAGACAAAACCTCGTACTGTTTTCTGAGCTGAGCCAGTTTCTAAATAACTCATTCCTCACATCTGAGTCTGTGAGGGCCACCAAAGAAAACTCGGCTCCCCAGATAAGAACCCCCGCCCTGAACCGCTGCCAAGTGAAGCACCCAAGGCTTTCGTCGCTTCCTTATGTTAATCACCTCCGCTCTTCTCTCGGGGGCTTCCCGTCCGGGTGAGAACCCAAGAGCCACTGCACCCTGCATCCTTGTGCTTTGCAGAGCGGCCTCGAGCAAGGGGGTTCCCCCATTTCGGTCAGGAAGAGGAGGGTCCTGACACTCGGTGACTTTATTCTCACTCCACCTTCGCAGATTTACCAAAAATCAGAGATGGGTGGGAAAGCTGTAGACTAACTTCAGGCAAACCCTGTTTTAAGGATGGACGGAGCTGAGGCCTGCAGAAGGTGGAGCCCACACCAGGTCTCCAGGCCTCCCCGAAGGGGTGTCCGTACCTGGCTGGGTGTTGGGTCCCCTGGGGAAGGGCACACTCTGCCCCAGGAGCGCAGGGAGGTAGGGCAACGTAGCCTCTCAAGGAGAGGGGCCCCTTGTCCTTCCCACGGTGAAGGTGACATTTGATCACAGGGGCATTGGACCTTGTGGCAAGTTGGTGAGGGACCTGGAACCGAGGCAGACCCCTCCGTGCCCAGCTGTGTGGCCCTGGGTGAGGTCGCCAGTCTGCTGGAAAGTGGCAGTCACCCACGTGCCTCCCTGAGCCCGCCTGAAAGACCCAGCGCAGGTGGGTGGTCGGCATGCTTGGCCGCTGCCACCACCAGGGCTGTCTTGATTGTCTGTAACAAGGAGCAGGCATCGAACAAGCCATCACGTCTGCTAACCCGTGTGCGTCAGGCCTGCCACGTGTGCAGATGAGGGGGAAGGGCAGCGGAGGAACCTGGGATGGAGAGAGAGGGAGAGAGACCATGGTGGGGGGAGGAAAGAACAATGAAAAATAAAAAGGGGAGATGGGGCGAGAGCCAGGTGCAGAGAGCAGTGGTGTGGATGAGGGTCAGGGCGGCGCTGACAGCAGAGACGGAAGGAGGTGTGGGGTGGGGAGACCGCAGAGAAAGGGGGAGGGGGCGGGGAGGGGAGGCAGGCGGTGTTCTGGAGGATTCGAGGCAGCACCTGGGCTGGCCGACGCTGGCCCTCACGCTCCCCTGCACCTTGCACTGCGGACCTGTGTGTCCGCGGCCTCAGCAGCCGGGGCGTGGTCACGTTGCTGTTCGGCAGCTGCCGCGACCCCCAGACCCAGAGGACCTCCTGGACTGGAGATCCAGACTGGACGCGAGCCGCCCGGTCCGCAGGGTGAGGCCGGAAAGGCGGGTCCACCAGCCCCTCAGGCCTGAGTTTCCCGCCTCAAACCCCGACACCTTCCCTGACTTGGAACAGGGAAGGGGTCCTGCGTAGGGGCGCTGAGCGCAGAACGAGCTGTCGCGCCCCTGCCGCCTGTTAGAACGCCCTTCTTCCCGGGGAGACTGAGGCCCAGCTTGCAGCCCCGACGGGCCAGCTTGAGGGCCATTGAAGGGAGGCCTCGGGGCTCCCTTCAGACCCGGGAATCGGCCTTCAGGCCAGTCCCATAACTGGCCGCCCGAGCCCAGCATCTAGATCCAAGTGGCTGGGGCCCTTCAAGAAACGGGCCCCAAAGTCACCGAGGCTCCATTCCTACCACCCTTCCACCCTGGGTTTTTTTTTCCTGACATCCTTCCTACCAAGAAGAATAAAGCAGCAGAAAATAAAAACCAGCCGCAGTCCCCGGTCGCGCTGATATTCGCTGTGAACTTCCTGCCTTTTCTCCTGGTCGACATCGCGTCCAGGGCTCTGACCGTGGAAGGGAAGACAGGACCCGGCACAGGCTTTACCGCAAGTGGAGGACGGGGGGTGGGTGGGGGGTGAAACTCTCCGCCTCGCCCAGCCTTCCTCCCCGGCTCAGAAACCCGGCCCGCGGCTCGAGCCGCTCGGCTGAGCCGCTCGTGACTCAGTTCCTGGCCCCTGACGGTGGCTGTGACGAAGCTCTGGGCAGTGTGGCTTTCGGACGCAGACGAGAAAACAACTGCCCACAACCCGTTCCGTCCCAAGTGTCCGGGTGGGTCAACGGCCCAGCCCTTGTTAGGAAGCTCAGGAAGAGCGTGGCAGCTGTTACTGTTCCAAGTGGTCACCGAGTGAGGCGCAGATGCCATCCGAGCCGCCGGGTGAAGGATGTGGTGCGAATGCACACTTCCTGACGTTGCACAAGAGGGGACAGGAAAGGCTCGGGCGACAGACGCCACGCAGGGCCTGCGCAGCCACGCAGGGCTCCAGGGCGTGGCGAGGGCGGTGGGCCTGGCGGGGGCCCTGGTGGCCCAGCTGTCCCTTCTGCCATGACTGCCATTTCTGGTGTCTGCATTTTCATCTTATTTTATTTTACTTTACTTTATTTTATTTTATTTTATCTATTTTATCTACTTTATTTTAATTTAATTTTACTTTACTTACTTACTTTACTTTATCCTGTGGCCTGCTGCAGGCTACAGGCAGGCCTGTTGTCCAAGCTTCTTGGTATCTCCAAACGGCTTCCAGTCGCCTTCATATTCACGAGGGGGTTGGGTGGAGACAAACTTCTGGGGAGCCAGGCTGTCCCTCGAACCCCACCCAGGTGTCGTTGTGCGGCCTCGAGAGCCTGAGCGTGGCGAACAGCCCCGCATGGAAGCACCGGCACCGGGCTGGTGCCGTTCCCACCACAGGGAACCGTTTTTTCCCTCGTCTGCTCTGAAGCCGGGGGCGGGGGTGGGGGGTGCGGGTCTTTTCTGCCCCCGTCATCCCTGGAAGGCCTTCAGCCTGTTTGCTTTGCAAACGTGGGTCTTTCTTCGGCTCAGGAGGCTTTCCCTCCCTCTGTCTACGTCTCCTTCGGTCCCCAGGTGCCACCTCTGCCTCCCGATGGCTGTCTTTTCTTTCTCCCCTCCCCGCGGTCATCTCGTCCCTGGTCCACCTCGCCCCGGGACCTGGGCCCGTTTCCTCTGTGTTGCCCAAAGCAGATCTCGCCCGGGGTCCGCACCACCGGTGGTGGTTGGTGGGTTTAGGCACCAGGTGAGGAGGCGACTGTAACCTGTGAGATGTGGAGGGGAAATTCTGCGGGGCCTCTGGTAAAGGTCCATTGGTCTTAGATGAAATGGTCCCTTATGCGCCTTTGGAAGCTGCCCTAGGATGTGACCGCTGGGGCTGCCGCCGCCATCTTGCAGTCAGGAGGGTGGGTGGCTGGACAGTGAGGCCAACTGCGCAGAGGGCAGCGCAGGAAGACGGGATGAACCCGCGTCCTCAGCGATGCCCCCGAACTAACCGAACGGCATGAACCAGCCGGGTCGCGGCACTGCCTCCAGACTTCCTGCTTGTGAGGGAATTGATTCCTTTTTTGTTCAAGTAGCTGAATTAGGGTTTTCTGTTACCTGCAGTTCAAAGTATCCTAATGGGCGAAGGTTAGGACTAACCCCTGGGGATTTATCCCTAACCACCTGACTTTGTATACTTAATGCTACCGTTTACTTTCTGTCCCAGAATGCTTCTGGGTATGTGGTGGGCATTCAACAAATATTTACGGAATGATTTAATCCTGCTGCCCCCGTAAGAAGTGATTGGGTTGGGTAAAAAGTCCGTTATGCTTTTTCCATATGATGGCTATAGTGGCGCTTAGTTGTCTTCAACTTCATTTGAAACAATTTTGTTAGATTGTATCGCGGCAGCTGTCATATCTGTGTACATTAAAAAAATCAAAATTGGTGAATTTTTGTGCAGCCGTTTTAACACTGAAGATGGAAGATACACAACATTTCTGGCGTGTTATGCTTTATTATTTCACGAAGAGTAAAAACGTAACTAGAACACACACACACACACACAAAGATTTGTGCAGCGTATGGAGAAGGTGCTGTGACTGATCAGACGTGTCAAAAGCAGTTTGCAAAAGCTTCCTGGTACCACTGGCATTGTGGCCCAATAGTTCTGTGCTGGGGGCTGTCTCAAGCACTGGAAGGTGTTCAGCAGCACCCCGGCCTCTGCCCACTGGAAGCCAATAGCGAGAGACAGCTGACACACTCAAAGTAGCCAAATCAATAAAATTACTCATGAAAACGGAAAATGTGTCTTGTTTTACAGAAAACAAGCAACAGACATGTTGGCCAGCCCAGCAGAAAGCGCTGAGTATCTCGTTTAAAATCGTGGTTTGCTCTCCTGTGCCGCAGCCCTCGTCCTCACCGGGCCTCCCGTGTCTGCCGTGTCCGTGGGCTCGCTGCTCCGCTTCTCATGCCTTGGTCGGTTTCCTCTGTGTTCCTTGCCCGGTGCGCCGGCCCAGTCTCGGTTTTGCCGTCACTCCCTCCACCGTGGGCTTCAATTCCGACACTGCCTTTTTCCTGTGGGGGCAGCCCTCCTAATGCGGCCCGTCGCCCTCTGTCACTGGTCCTGCCGTCTGCTGTCTTTCTTGCGGGTTTTGTTCCTGCGTCTCAGAGGCCTTGCCTTTTCATGTCCCCGTGAGGATGTCCGCTGCTCCCCAGCGTGTTTCACGCGTTCCTGCCGCAGCGTCTTCAGGGACTCAGTTTCCCCTCCGACACATCAGGACAGTGGCAGGCCTTCTCACGTCGGGGGGTTTCCAGGAGCAAAGCGGTGGTTTGCGGGGCACGCCTGACACGTGGCTCAGTGAAGAATTGCTTCCCAGCTGATGCACGTGCCTGCTCATCGGGCCCATGTGCCCCCAACTTTGGAGGACTGGGGAAGACAGAGAGGCAGGCATCAGGGCGGGGGCTGGTGGCCACGGTCCCAGTAGGCAGCTGTGAGAGAGACCTTGAGGGTGCCAGAGGGGCCCGAGGGAGGGCCCCAGACCTCGGACCCACCTCATCATCCCTTTTCTTCACTGTGCTCACGTTCTGAGCCCTATTAGCAGCCAGACCCCGGCTCTACGTGATTTAATTGAGTCCTGTGAAGGAGGAGTTCTCATTATTCTCACTTTAAATACAAGGAAGCTCAGGCTCAGATGGGATCACATGGTTGGCTGGGTTCATACAACTAGTCAGTGACCGACATAGATGTCATTTGACCAGCCGTGCTGTGGCTTAAGGGTCAGATGACTCTTCCCCTCCTTGGCTTGGTCATCAAGGTGCCCAGCAGCCTGGGCCCCCTGGCTAGACAGTGAATGACACATTGAGTCTGATGCTGCCTGTCATGTTTGGCTACTGGCCTTTGCTTCCCCGGCCACAGAAGGGTGGGCCCAGCTGAGGGCTGTGCAGCCTTTGGGCCATTAGCCTCCATGAATGAGGCTCCGATGGCCCTACTCATAAGCCAAGTCCAGCCAGGGGCACAGCTGTGTCTACTGACCATGCTCCCTGCGGGTCGGCATGACCTAGAGGTTGCCACAGCCACCTGTTCATCTGCTCAGTCACTCAGCAAACATCAGCTGGGCCCTGGTGGTATGATCGTCAACCTCATACACAGTCCTTGCCCTGAGGGACATTCAGTGGGGACACCGAAGACAAGCAATTATCACAGTTATCCCCTGAGCCCCAGGTCTGCAGAGCTTGAAGTAGAGGTGATCAGTTGTTCATTTATACAAAGAGATTCACCGTAAGAGAGTAGGGTGTTCCCAAAGCCCCTTCATTCCCAGTGGTTCCCTGGGAGGCTGGCAGCCCATTCGAGGCTCTGCCTGTCTCTCAGCCGTAAGTGACTTGGGAGAAAAGGTTCTGAAATGCTGAAATGAGGAAATATGTTTTCTAAAATCCAGTGTCTCAGCCTGACCAGTGTAGCCCAGTGGGTTGGGCACCACTGCAAAGTGAAAGGTCGCTGGGTCGATTCCCGGTCAGGGCACGTGCCTGGCTTGCAGGCTTGGTCCCCAGTTGGGGAGCTAATGAGAGGCCCTCGATCAATGTTTCTCTCCCTCTCTTTCTCCCTTCCTTCTCCTTGCTCTAAAAATAAATAAGTAAATAAATAACTGACAAAATCTTAAAAAGAATAAAATCCAATGTCCCTGACAAAGATACACTCTTACGACTCCAGGAAGAGGCCTTAGCCCCTCCCATTGGGACAAGGACAGACGTGAGGACAGAGTCCCAGGCTTTAAGGAGGGAAACCAGACGTTCAAACAAGTGGATTTAAGGGTTACTCAGAAATCTGCAAGAAAGGCCATTGGCTGCGAGGGGAACCAGACAGTAGAACGGCTCTCTCTTCCTGAGAAGGCGTTGACGAGATAGTTGCCCCCATGAACTTGAAACTGCCCCCTGCCCCAGGATCTTTGCACTTACTCTGACCTCTGCCAAGGGCCCCGATCCCCAGATCACCATGTGGCTGACTTCCCTGATGTTACTCGCAGGTCTCCCCATTGAAAGTCATGCGCTGCCCTGTTCCTCCATTATACTCCTATTTATTTTTCTTCATAGCCATTAACATTGTCTGCAATGATACTTAGTTTCCTATTGCCCCCTAGCAAATTAGCACGCGTATAGTGGTTGAAAAACAACACAGCCCTGACCGGTGTAGCTCAGTTGGTTAGGCATTGTGCCGCAAGGCAGAAGGTCGCCTGTTCGATTCAGGGTCAGGGCACATGCCTGGGTTGTGGGTTCGGTCCCCAGTTCAGTGAGAGGCAACGGATTAATGTTTCTCTCCCTCTCTTTCTTCCTCCCTTCCCCTCTCTCCAAAAATAAATAAATAAAATCTTTAAAAATTGTTTAAAATAAAAACAACACAGATATATCATCTTACAATTCTGGGGGTCGAAAGCCCCCCATGGGTCATACTGGTTAAATCAGGTGTTGGCAGGACTGTGGTCCTTTCTGGAGGCTCAGGGCAAGTTTGTTTTCTTGCCTTCTCCAGCGTCTAGGGGCCACCTGCATTCCTTGGCTCCCGCGGGACCCCTGTCTCCGTCTTCCAAGCCAGCGATGGCAGTCAGAGCTTCTCACCAGGCCATCTCTCTAGGCCTGGCTCTCCCGCCTCCTTCTTTCCCTTGCGAGGGACCCTCAGGGTTAGAGTGGGCCCACCTGCATAATTCAGGATGCTCTCCCTATCTCAAGGTCGGTGTGTTAGCACCTTTAATTCCCTCTGCCCCTCAGTTCCCCCACTCCTTGTAACTGTGTAGAAAAGTTCCGGGGACCAGGTTACAATGGTCTTTGAGGTGGGTCGTTGCTCCGCCTACCACGGCCACTCTTGTTATTTATCAACTCACTGTTTTGTCGTCTGTCTCCACTGTGAGCATTAAGACCCCAGGCAGCTAAGACCTTGTCAGTTTTGTTCACCACTGTATCTGCAGCTCCTACAAGAGCACCTGGCACATAGTAGGTGCTCAATAAATATTGGCTAAATGGCAGAATGAACGGGGTAAATCTGTAATATGAGCGAACGCAGAAAGACCTCCATTTCTTTGCCTCTGAATGCAGGGCAGTGGACCGGAGCCCTCCAAGCGCCTTGTTGCTCCAAGATGCTGTGACTGCTTCTGGAACAGTGACATCAGCCAAGGCTTAGGAGGGGGGCTGTCCAGGGTGGCTGTGTTGTCATCGGCTCTGCTCCGCGGTGTCTGGGCACAGGGACTGCAGCGGGGATGGGGCTGGGGTGAAGTGAGGGCAGTGGGAGAGTTTGGGGGCGAGCTCCACCGTTCACTGGGCGGCCGCCCCAGGCTTCCTCGCCACCCCCCCCCCCCCAGGCTGCTTCCCCCACCAGGCGCAGGACTCAGAGCTTGTCTGCCAGCTGTCACTTCTGTCTCTGCCAGACGACCTCGGGAGTTTCGAGAAAAGAAAAGAAGCAAGCTGCTGGAAGGCATCTCGGGGATCTGTAATTAAGGATAAAAATATCCCTGCAGGCTCCTGCAGAGGGGGCATGGAGGAGGCGCCTGTTCAGGCACCGCTGGGACTGTGTGGGCTTCCGAGAGCCCATCAGCGCGGGCCTGTGGCGTCGGGGAGCCCGTGCAGTGGTCAGCACGGTCTGCGCCCCGCCGCGCCCCGCGGTCCGTGGGTCCGATCCAGAAGGGAAGGCGCCGCTATCGCCTTGGTCTGGTGGGGAGAGAAAAGGAGAAATGGAAACAGCAAAGACGACGAGCTTCCCTCCTTGCACGTGTCAGAGGGAAATGGCTCTCTTATTTATTTTATTTATTAATTTTTTTCACATTGTACTGTTCTTTGGCTAATCTCTTCCCCTTCTTGCAGTCCCCAGCCCCTCCCCTCTGACGGACAGCTGTCAGTCTGTTCCGTGTATACCTGCCTCTGTTTCTATTTTGTTCATCAGTTTAGGGAAATGGCTCTTTCAGAAAGCAAATGCTGAACGTTGCAGGGGGAGGAGCATTTAGAGACTCCCAGCAGCACCCCTCCCCGCCACCTCCTCTTCAGTCTGGGTCGAGCAGGCTGGGGGGCATCAGGGCCATGACTGACTCTGGGCCCCCGGTACCCAAGGGAGCCCCTGCTCTATCCCCTTCCTGTGCCCACCGCTCTGCATGCGTCAGCCCCGCCCCCGCTCTGCACCTAAAAGGGCGTACTCCTGCCGGCCTGGGTGAACAAATTTCGACCCCGTGAAGAAAATGGTTACACAGGAAGAGGCAGAAAGATCAAATAGCAAGTCCTGAGAGAAATGGGGAAACAGGCTCACTTCCGATCTGAGTGCGGCCGAGGTCCTGCTCTGTATGCAGCCCGGCTTGGCCTGCCGAATTACTCTCCTAGCTAACTTGTCTTTCTTTCTTTCTTTCTTTCTTTCTTTCTTTCTTTCTTTCTTTCTTTCTTTCTTTCTTTCTTTCTTCCTTTTTTAAAAAATATATTAAGAAGGATTGCTGCAGATCAATCTTTGTCATTTCTGCTTTTTCTCTCAGGAAGATAGTCAGTAAGGATGAGGAAGTTCAAATTGAAAATACAAAACAGAACTAAACCCTCCACCCCCCCGCTGCTGAAACATGCCTTGCTTCTCAGGATCTTGTCAGCATAAATTTAACTTTAGAACTGGTGAGGTTTTCATCCTCTTAAAAATAGTCTGGAAGGCTTTATGTTGAGCACTTGAGTGCTCACTGAGGCTTCTTCACATGTCAACAGTTCTCTGATATCTGGGGCAGAAAAGACTTGCCGAAACTCGGCAAACGCAGCCCCGCGCCCGGTCAGCTAGCACACACTTGACGCGGTTTCAAGTGCACTGTGATTCCCTTTCACCGCTACTGGGCGAATGTGGCCCACAGATTCGGACTCCAGCCACGAAAGACATTGTCCTGGGGCGTGACGGGCGGCGTGGTGACTGTCGGTGACAATGCCGTACTGTGTATCTGGAAGTCATGGAGAAAGTAGGTCTCACTCACACGTTCTCATCGCAAGAACAATGGTGTGTGACAGCATGTGTGGTGATGGGTGCGAACTAGACTTACGGTGGCGGTTAGCCCGTTGTCCGTAAATATCAAATCATGAGGTTGTACGCCTGAAGCTGACGTAATATTAGGTGGCAGTTGTATCTCAACTCTTTTAAGGTGAAATGAAGTTATTGGGAATGTTGCCTAGAAACGGACAGTAGTAATAATATCAGCAATAGCATCATTGCTCGGAGTCCTAGGCCGCCCAAAGCTCCCTCCACCATCAGTCCCGTGGCAGCTCCAGGCCGCGTGCCCTGGCACAGCTCAAGCGATGCTCGAGGGCTGGGCGATGTGGCAGCCACTGGCCCCATCGGCCACTGAACACTGGGAGCACAGCGAGTGGGACCCCAGAGGTGCAAAGTGTAAGAAACGCACCAGATGGCAAGGACTTGGTACAGAAGAAGAGGAAGAGGAGGAGAAGAAAGAAAAAAGATGATAATGCCGCTTCATTTTTTTATTGCAGATCAAAATCCTAGTATTTCAGATATATTGGGTTAAATAAAATAGATTCATCAAATTAATTTCAGCTGACTTTTTAAAACTTTTAAAAACGTGGCTCCTAGAACATTTTTACTCGCATATGAAGCTCCCGTCATTTTTCTGCTGCATGGCGTTGCTAGGGGGTCTCGGGACACAGAGTGTGGCCCACGGCCCGGGGGGTCCTGTCAGACACGCAGAGAATCGGGCCCCAGACGCACTGATTCAGAATTGGTGCACACACAAGATCTTCCAGTGATCCGTGTGCTCGTTCATGTCTGAAGACCACGTGGAGGTGAGGCAAGAGGCAGCGAGTCTCACATACATGGAGGGAGGGGGCACCCACGGGGGCCACCGCTCCAGGGGGCAAACTGCCGACATCCACGCACATCTGTAGCACCTGGGCCCTGAGCTCAGTGCCCCCGGGAGTGTGTCCAACGGGTCACATGGGTTGAGATCATCTGTACAGGAACATCCCCTGTGGCCGTCCTTCAAACAGGGACCAGCCAGAACCAATGAGAAGCCTAAACGAGATTAATAGGAAACTGTTACACCAACTGTGGTCTGGCCGATGGAAGCCGCAGCAACTGTGGAGAAAATTAGGGCAAAGCTGTGTGTTATAAGCTGGAAACGTCCCCAAGTTTTAGAGGAGAAGTTGTCATGGGGAGAACTCTCTGTAAAGTATGTGATGGCCTAACCATGGTGCTGCACCCCTGAAACTGAGACCAAGGGGAATTGGATGTCAACTGTAACTGAAGAGGAAGATGGAAGAAACAAATACATGTCCACCAAAATAAGCACTGCATTAAAAAACAGGCGAAGTGGTGGGATGACACTGTAGCCTGAGAGTTTGGGGTTTTGTTTGTTAGGGGTAAGTATGGACACAAGGTTGCCCGTGCGTCCGAGTGACGAGTGACGGGGAAGACATCTGACATCTGACAAGCCAGTAACCATGGGGCAGGAGTGGGGGTTACTGGAGGGGGGGCCCTTCTGCTTTCCAAAGCACACCCTTTCTCAACCGTTTGAATTGTTTTAAACCATGGCTGAGCTATAACTTGTAAATAACTTTTTCCGTTTCACCTTTTACCCCTTGTCTTTCTTTAAGAATCGTTATAACGGGAAATGGGATCATTCGGATGCTGTAGGGATAAGATTGCTGTAGTTTGAGGTCCCGGCCGGGAGCCCCAGCAGACAAGATTGAGAACAAGCCTGGGATCCGGCTTGAGTGCGGGGCTGGGAGTTTGGACTCCACGCTGCAGACGGCAGGGCGTTGCTTGCCATTGGATTGTTTTTAATGGAGGTGAAACTCGTACAGCATCAAAGTAACCATTTTAAAGTGACCGATCCATGGCAGTTGGTACGTTCATTTCCTGAACATTTTCGTCTCTCCAGAATAACAGGCTGTACCCACATAATAATAATTTATAATTAGTTTCATAAAAAATTACCTTTGATTCCCCATGCCCCTCCGGGGAAAGCATATGTGTTCAATTTAAATCCCCCAAGGCAAAAACTGGGTGTTGGGGGTGATTTCTCTTTTGTCTGTTTTAAAAAAATCTGTTGTTATTTAAAGCCCTGGTTGGGGGCGGGGGCAGCACAACCACAGGAGTAGGATAGGCGCCCCCCAACAGGCAGGCCGGCCGGGGGTGCTGGCTGTGGGGCCGAGGGGCGTGATGGGCCCGGAGGCCAGACCCCTTCTGGGGGGGGGGCAGCAGCTGTGCTGAGAACAGTTTCGCCTGTTTACTTTCTTTCTCGTTTTCATCTTTTATTTTTGGCTTCTCAACCAAAGTGAGAGATGAACGTGCTTTTTAAAAGCATTCACACAACACAGAAGCGCAGAGAGGAGAAAGTGAAAGGCTCCCCTCCTGCCCTCCCCAGCCCGCACCCCTCTCCTCCCTGGGGCAGATCTCCATTCCTTGTGCACTTGCACAGAGAGGTGAGCCTGGACGCGTGCGCTGATTTTAAAAAATAAATGGGATGAGCCGTCCACAGTGCCCTGCAACTTCCTCTCTGCCCACAGCGACCGTCTTGCGGGTCTTTCCGAGCCGGCCACGCTCCTCTGCGCTCTCCTGGAGGGGCGGGAAGGCCGTTCTGCTTTGTTTTTCAACAGAGATGTCACCGACACAGAACGTATTGGTGTTACGTGCACAACGCGACGATTTGCTACATGGATCCGTGGCGAACCGACCAGCACAGTGAAGCCTAGTTAACATCCAGCACCACACGGTCACCCGTGTTTTTTTTCTCGTGACGAGAACTTTTAAGACCTACTCTTTTAGCGACTTCCCAGTATCAACAGAGTATTGTAAGCGACAGATTTTTAACGGTCATGTTTTAACTTCGTGCTTAACCGTCACACAAGCGGTTCATCCTCCTGCTCCAGGTGGACATGCAGACAATTTTCCCTTTTCTCCCCCCTTGTTACTACAACGAGCAAAGTCTGAGTGGGCCTCTGTCGTCTTCCAGGCGACCTGTTACTGGGCTGCAGGGAGGCAGGTTTTCACTGTGGACATAGTCCCACCGCCCACCCCGCCCAGGCCCCTCCAACAACTCGTCACCCACCAGGTGTCCCTCAACACCAGGCCTCCCCGCATCGGCTCCTTACCCACATGATCCGTGCGATTCTCACCCAACGGGGGGCAAAATGCAGGAGCCCGGTCCCTCGTGCGGCATCCCCCTCCGGAGACGCGAGGGCGAGCGTGTTGTCCTGGGTGCGCCGGCCGTTTGTGTTTCTTTACCTGTGAGCGGCCTCCTTGCAATCTTTGTCAGTGGGTGTCCCCTTTCAAAAATCTGATTTTTTAAAAAAGCTCTTCATATGTTTGGCACATTAATTTTTTGGTTACTTATGCTATAAATATTTTCTCCCAGTCTGTCACTTCTAAGAAGATTTGTTTATGGTTCATTTGACATGTGGAAGTTTACAACTTTTTTATAGTCAAGTGTTTTTATTTGTGGATTCTGGGTTTTGTGAGTCACTCATCTCGATATTATTTATCCAGGGAAAATATCGTCTTTCCTAGCCAACCCGTATATTCAACATTAAACAGTCCATCCTTTTCCGATTGATTCAAAATGCCATCCTGCCTCAGGCTAAATTCCCGCATGGTCCCAATCCGATTTTGGACGTATTCTGTTCCCCTGACCGGAGACCCTTCTTTGCCCGAGTTCCGTCCTGCTGGCTTCCTGGGGCGTCACTGTGTCCGTCTGCTCCAACCCGGCGGACCTGACCCTGTTCGTTGTTCTCTTTATTCCTCGGTGGTTTCCATGCATTCTCTCTTCCCGGTGAATCTTACAATCAGTTGGTAAGGTAGTGCCCTAAAACTTACAGTTGGAATCTTTTTTAAGATTTTATGTATTTAGCTTTAAAGAGAGGGGAAGGGAGGGATAAAGAGAGGGAGAGAAACATCCGTCGGCTGCCCCTCACAGCCACTCCGACCAGGTATCGACCCCATAACCCAGGCATGTGCCCTGACCGGGAATCCAAACAGCAACCTTTCACTTCGTGGGATGACAGCCAACTCACTGAGCCACACTGGTCAGGGCTACAGTGGAATTGTTATGTAATTACATGGAGTTTATGGATTAATTAGAAGATCACTCATATCCTTATAGTATTGAGTCCTATAGTATTGGAGATTATGGCATTGCTCTCAATTTACTGAGGCATTCTTTTGTGTGTCTTAAATTTTCCTCATATCAGTTTGTTTTTAAATTTTTATTTATTGATTTTTAAAGAGAGAAGGGGTGGGGAGAGAGAGAGAGAGATTTGTTGTCCACTTATTTATTCATTCATTGGCTATTCTTGTATGTGCCCTGACCAGGGATCGAACCTGCAACCTTGGTGTACCGGGACAGCGCTCTAACCAACTGAGCGGCCCAGCCAAGGCCCCATATAATTCTTACATCTGCCCTATCCCTGGGTGTAGAGTCCTTTTAGTGACTTCAGCAAACAGAGTTCACGACATTTTCTAGTTGGCTTGTGTTGGTGTTTAGGAAAGTCACGGTTTTGGGAGGCGCTCTTACCTATCTTTCTGAGTTATCTTACCAGTTTTCATCGTTTTTTTAAATGTATTCTGGTTTCTCTAGGTAAATGACCTTGTGGTCTGCAAATAATGATAGATTTCTTTCTTCCTCTCAATGCGACTGATTCGGGGAGAGGGCGTTGTGTTGGTTTGTTCCGCGCCGGCGGGCACTGCAGCGCCGCAGTGCGGTGATGCGGTCCGTGGCGCTGGAGCTTCTTGCCTTGTTGCCGATGCCGAGGGTGCATCTGCGCTGGGAGGCGGCGGCGCACCTAAAGCAAGGCGTGAAATGAGTGCCCAGGGGGGGCGCGTCAACTAAACAGCGCCCTCCCTGGATGGCCCTGGGACAGTGCCTTCTCTCTGAGCTACCCCGTTGCTCCAGGTCGTTGAGCTGTTTCGCTTTGGCTCCCTGCCTGTCGCCCAGCGTATTTGAGGTGCCCCTAGCTTGTGGCAGCCACACGCGGGTGAGTCCACCTCCTGGATCCTAAGCTGAGTCACGGATGTGAGAGGGAGAGTCCATCAGCGCCATAAACCTACATCCAGGCTGGCGGGAGGCATTCTCATCCCAGCCCATGTTCGGCCGGTCATGTGGTTCCCGGCAAAAATCACAGATGAATATCACAAAATGCTTTATTGAAATCTTTGTATTTTATAAAAAAGATCACAAATGTGTAACCTCCTGTGTTGGATTTGGTGTTCTGTTTGCCTGACATATTTTTTTTTTTTTAAAATTATGAGCCAGTTAAAAGCATTTCTTGAAATTCAGTGATTTTACATAATATTCCGAATTTTCAGCTGCCCTGGAAAAAGTTGAACATCTCGTAACCTACATGACCCCATGGTGATGTGACAGAGTTGAGTGGAAACCTCCTTGTTTCAATGAGGCATTTGTCTTCGATGTGCCACAGTCCCCACCTCCCCCTACTGCCTCACTTCCATCTCCTTCCACTGGTTTACATCAGCTGCCTGGCCTCTGTAGGCAACTGAGCTATAATTTCAATCAGGTGCCGCAAACGATCCAATTCACCAGGCTAGCAAACATACATTGACCTTCTACTATGTAAATAAAATTAAAAAACAAACAAACAAACAAACAAAAAAACAGGTTCACTTGATTTGGTCTGGGCCCAGTGAACTCCTGCTTGTTCCTAGGATGGTTATTTGCTTCGGCACATCTTACAAACCACACTCAGTAACCTGATCTGGAATCCTGCCTGGGGTGGGCACAGTGCCCCCTAAACTGAAAACTGCAGAAGAACCAGCACGCCCATTGTGAAAACCACAGCTTCCCTGGTGCCCGCAGCCAGCCGGCCCCCCTCCCTCTCCGCCCTTCGCCCAGGCGTGAGCACCCCTGGCAGAGCTCCCTCACCCAGACCGCTCCTCCTCCCGGGGGGCGGGGCTGGGATCCTTGGAGCAGGTGTAGGCGTTCCCCTTTGCTGTCCGGGGTTTCGGTCCCACAAGAGCAGCGCCCTTATCACTTCCTCCGAGCAGCAGGAGCCTGCAAACGGTGACTCTCAGTTCCTCTGCAGGGCACGTGTTCACCAGAAGCCGCCGGTCCACTGCTGATAACCTGAACTGCACCCCTCTCCCCTGGAGGTCGAGGGGGAGCCCCGCTGGCGAGCTGGGCCACTGGTCTTTGTCACACCATCTTGCCAACCCGAACACTTGGCTCTCGTCCCTTTTCAGCTTCTCATAGTCTCGGACAATGTCACCTGCCCATGCAGGCAGGCTGGAAGCTTCCCATTTCCACCTAGGATTTTGTGATCTCTAAGTGAAAAAGTGTTTTTCGTAACTGAACAGCAACCCCCTTCACCTTCCCCGCAATGAACCATTAACCATCTTGCGTCAACGGAATTTTTTCCTGACCAGTGTTGCTTCTAGAGACTGGGGCCATGCAGAGAGACAGGCGTGGGGACAGGAGCAGGCCTGCAGGAACTGGAGGAGAGATTTTGCCCGGGTGGCACATGTTTTGACAACCAGTTCCCCAGGGAACAGAACAAGGCCTGATGTGCTGTGGTTGCCACTTTCCACAGTGTAAATACTCTCGTCTTGGCCCCACCGTGGCGGGCACATCTAAGAACCAGCACTTGGTGTTCCGGAAAAGTCGGGTTTGGGTCCAGGACAGGTTGGCGGAAGCTGGCATGAGCCAGCAGCAGCAGCAACTCCCACCGGCCTGGGTGTTATAAATTCACATGTGCTGCTGCCCTGGGGGCGGGGCTGCGTGCCGCAGGGACTGTCCGTGTCTTTATTAGAGACTCTGGTGGCTCATTAGCAGTCAGGCTGATTAATAATCACTTGTGTTTGACTTAGAGGGCTTTAAATCCCCAAGCCCTTCCTTGTACATTATTTCAATTCCGTTTTCCCCATTCCTTTTATCACATTTGGAGAGGATTTTTTTTTTCCATACCTGACTCTTCTACCTAATTTTCCACTCCTCTGAGCCTCAATGTTTTTAATCTGAAAAATAAGGGTTGATAATACATTAGCATATTCAACACACAGCAAGTGCCCCGTGACGACAGTGACCCTCCTGACTGAGAGCCATGCCCTGGACTTGAATGTGCTCATTTAAACTCTGGGCGCAGCTGGTCTTAGAATCTGCGTTCGTGAACGAGGAAATTGGCTTAGCCTGAGAGAGTCAAATACCACACTCCAGGTCGCACAGCTCTTTGGTGGTGGAGCTAAGATTTGAATGTGTAGCTCACATGAGCTTTTAAAAAGCTTGTCGCAAGCACCAAAAGTCTGAGATGTTATCTGAGAATCTGGCTTTTTACCTTCCCTTGAATATTCTGAAATTCTGACAATTCTAGGCCTATGTTACCCCATGGGGACAAAACTGGAGCTAAGTGGAAGCTGACCCCTTTAAAGGGACATTTCTCCAGTGCGCCGCAGTCCCCAGCTCTCCCTAGTGTCTCACACCCTGCCTGCTCCGCTCACACCAGGCTTCAGGTTTTGTGCTCATATTTATGGACCGCGCTACTTTCCAACTAAATGTTTCTTCTCCTTGCCCAGTCTTTCCTCCACTCTTGCCCAAGTAAGAAACTGAGACACTGAAGATTTTGGTAATTCAGGTCAAATCAGACAGGTCAGAACAAAGTGAAGAACCCATTTTCTGCAATTGGGCCACATGAGCAAAACCACGTGCATTCTCAGTACAAAGCGAGGTCTTTACAAACGGGTTTAACCCCTCTGACCCACAGCGTACTCGCATGGCCCTCCCTGTACAGGCAGCCGGTCGAGTGATGTCTTTTTATTTGAATATGTTCTTTTAAAATGCTTATTATTATTTTTGTGTACCTGCATTTTTAATTCACTGAAGTGATTTCATGGCTTTCATCCTGTTTTCTACTTTCTGCATCAAAGGATCTTTTAAAGATCCTTCATGTTGCTGTGCACACTTCGAGTCCTTATTTCTGGCTGCTGCATAACCCCCCCGTACACCTCGAGCACACCGCACTGTCCACTGTCTTACCTGTCCACTGTCCAGTCGTGGGCATCCAGCCTCCCTCCAGACCTCTGCCACCATGAATCTGTGACGGCCATCCATGTAGATGGCCCAACGAGGCACATGCCCAGGGGTGAAATTGCTGGGTCATAAGGATAAATTGCGTCTGATTGCTCAGCAAAGAGTACACTGGTCTGCACTCCTGGAATTCTTTATAAAACACAGACATTAAGGGAGGAATGGAAGGAGAGAAGGCTTTTAAATATATAGTGTCCATTACTAAACAAGGTCCTCCGCAGGGAGTTCAAAATAGGCGCTTGCCTCGTACCAAGGTGCCAGAACACAGGTGGAGGAGTTGGAGGGCAGCCTCCTTCGGGGCCCAGGGGCACAGAACTGACAGTGAGGGACCTGGAGTCCTGCAGCTGCCACGTCCAGGGCAAGACATCTGGGCCTTCTGAGCCTCAGTTTCCTTATTTGTAAAATGGGAGGACCAGCTGAAACTTGGGTCAGGTTGTTTGGGTACTCAGAAAACACTCGTCTTTTCATCCACTCATTCTCAACATGTGGGGAAATACAAGTAAAAGCGTAGACTTGGGAATTGAACATTACAGGTCAAGTCCTTCCAGAAGCCGACCCTGGACTTGGGTACCAGTAATTCACTAAGGAAAGGTTTCCAGGAGAACCAGTCAGACAGAGAGGGGCATGGGATAGGGACGGGGAAAGGTCGAGCAATCGTGCCTTTTTGGGTGAAATCTCAGAGCCAGCCTGATCCTCCAAGGAGCCCTGTGGTGTGACTGTTCCTTAGGATTTGTCCCGCACTGAGGCAAAGAACTGGTGCTTTGCACCCCCACTCCAGGCTCGCGTGGGCTACCCGGCTGGGCCCAGAACTCCCCAGTTTCCCCTGGGTCTCCTTATGAATGCGGTTGCTCCAGTGCCCAAGGGAGTCACCCCAGGTTACATACAGGCTTTAGCCGCAAAGCACAGGGCTCCTGGAAGAGGCAGGATTGGGACCACGGGGCAGGAGAGAGATCTAGAGGAACTGGGCGTGACACCAGCAGCATTCCATATAAGGACCTAACTGTAACCACACACTTACATTAACACCCACGCTTTATATAAGCTGCTCCCTCTGCCTGCTGTGGTATTTCCCTCACTCTTTGTCTGCCCGACTGCCACCATCCCTTCCTCCCAGCTTAACCGTGGCCTCTTTGACGAACGATGCCCTGACCCACCAGGCGAAGTCCCTGGTATAATAACCTCCAAGGCCTTGTCTTCCCCGCACAGCGTCTGCACTGTGCAATTCTTTACGTCACTGTTTATGGTCTCATGCCTTGTTTCTCTGCCAGGCTGTGGGCAAGGCCTGGGTCTGTGTGGGTCCCTGCTGAGTGCCCGTGGCTGAGCCCCGGGTGCAGCACGTGGGGGGAGGTTAGTACTCGTAACTGCGTGGGGGGTACCTGCCGGCTCTGGTTTCCTCCAGCCCTGCTCAGGCGCAGAAGGTGGACTGGGGAGCTGGTCCCAGGTCACAGCTTGGACAGGCAGGGCCAGGGAGTGGAGGGTGCCATGGGGACAGGATCTCCGGGGGCCACAGTGGGATTTGGGTTTGTCAGAAAGACGACAGGGCCCAGAGGGGCCGGCAGGCCTGCGCAGAGGAAGAGATAGAAGAAGGGCGGCCTCTCCGAGGCTAGAGACCAGGCATGCTGGGAGTGAGGACCCAGGGCTTGAAGCTTTGCCCTGAGGGGCAAGTCCTGGTGACAAAGCAAGTCGTAGGGCGCTGGACAAGTTACCAAATCTCTTGAAGTTTTAGCTGGCTCTCGGGTGAATGGAGATAATTATGTCATGAAGTTTCAGTAGAGGAAGACTCAGGAAAAGTCCATTCTGCCCTTGAGATTCGTGTGTGTCAGTGTTTGCTGTGTAACAAGCACGCAAAAGTCTCAGTAGTTTACAACAACAAATGCTCGTTTTCTTCCCCTGGGTCTGTGGGTGAGCTGCAGCTAGCTGACCTGGGCTGGGCTCTCCTGGACCCCAGGTCACCAGTCAAGTCCAGGTCTGCTCCTCGTGCCCTTACTCTCAGACCGCACTGAGGGCCAGAGGGTCCCAGGGCCGGTCCCAGGGGCCCAGGAGGGGCAAGCAGAAAACAATGCCCGCTAAGCCAGGAGTTTAGAACTGGCACTTTTGCCCACATCACATTTGTCAAAGCAAGTCTCATGGCCAAGCCCATCATCAGAGGTACAAAGATGTGGATTCTTCACACTTGAGGGCAAGATGTCACGAGGTGCCATGATGAGGGTGTGGCTGCATATTCTTGAACAGGGCAGACCCACGCTGCCACAGCCCCCTTCCTCCTCTCTGGGCTTCTGTGTGTGTGCAGGCTATCGGAGAACGCGCGGGAACCTTTTCCGCAGTCAGCTGACAGCCTCACTCTGTCGCTGGGGGTGCTGCACAGATTCCGGCTGTCAGCTGTGACTCCTCCCAGAGCCTCCGTCCTCTCCCAGGGTCTTCGCTGGGGGCTCGAGGTCCCCAGGTGAGGGTTCCACTGTCTAAACACCCAGACCACGGGCTGGCAGCCAGGCGTGGTCGTGCCCTGCCCCCTGGCAGTGACGGTGTGACACTCCCAGCAACCTCAGACAGGCCTCTCAGCCTGTCATTTCAGTACCAGCCCGAGGTGTGAGTTTCCCAGCCTCCAGCCTGCAGCTCTTTTGATGTCAGAGGTTCAAAGCCCTTCATAAACTTCTCAGTCTTTGAGGAAAGCTCAGGACTCGCTCCCACTGCGCAGGTGTCCGGAGAGTGAAAGGCAGAGACTTGGGGCTTCACCAGCTCAGCATCCCGGGGATCCCTGCCGACAGGTGATAAAGAGAACAAGCCTATGGCAGTCGGCCTGGTGTCGAGGTTTCCCCAGCGGAGAGTGCAGCCGGCAGAGCTGGTGGGGGCGCGGTGGGGTGAGGAAGGGGCTTCAGCTCTGAGAATCTGGGAAGGATATGGATTTAGAAATGAGCATGAAGCCCACGCCAAGCCATCCCGAGAAGTCTGCCCGACACAGACAAGCGAGAGGCTGAAGAGCTGAGATTCCGGAAGTGGCGGATGGGGCAGGACACGGCTGGCGGGGGACCCCCGTCTGCTGGCAGACAGAACCCACCCTGCCGGTGCCAGGCCCACCAGACCTGGGTGGAAAGAGCCCCGTGGGCAGCCGGCAGGGGGCTCGGAGCACGGATGGCCCCTGGTGACAGCGGGTGGGCAGGGCACTGGACAGGCTTGGCAGTTCCCACTTCCCTTCCTCTAAGTGTCAGGCCTCCTCCCAGAGCCTCCACGTCGCTCCCTTGAGCCCAAGTGAGGCTCCGAAGGAGCCTGGTGTCCTCTTTTACCCTCTCCAAGCTCCCAGACATGTGGTGTTGGGGACCCTGCCCTGGGGCAGGCCAGCAGAGGCAGGACGGTGCCCACAGACAGCAAATGCCAGCCTCTGCACCGTCACCGCCGGCCCCCACTGCTCCGAGGGCAGGCTGGCTGCCTCCCAGGAGATGAGCTTCTTCCACCTGCCGGGTTTCACACTGCCCCACCGCCCCACCACCCCCTTGAGCCGCAGAGGGCCTGAGTCTTCGGGAGGATCTCTAACCACCTGGCTCCATCCGAGCTGGCAGCTGCCATGCCCGGTGCCCCTCCTCCTGTCTGGCTGGAAAGTCGTGGGTTCCCACCCACATCCTCTTTCTTCTCTTGAAACATCCTCTGAGTTTCTGCTCTTCTGGCAATGTCCCTGGCCACCCAGGCCAGTTGCTCCATGTCGCTGAGACTCAGTTTCCTTAGCTGTGTACCGGGGCTATGGCACTCACCGATGGTACTGGGTATAATTTAGATTAGGTTACATACCTAGCAGAACTGGCCCAGTTCCAGTTTCTTCCATCTGGGGCATGGGGTCCCCAACTGGGAAGAGCAGGGATGTTCCAGGAGACCCCTGAGAGGGACCCTCCCCCTGCCCCTGCACAGGACACAGCGAGAGCTGGGTTCTTGCCACCATGACCTGTCTTGTGTCCTAAGGGATGGATTCACAGGACCGGTCACTGCTCCAGAACAAGGTCTGAGGAACAGTGGAGGCCCCTGTCCCCTGCCCCCGGACAGGCCTCCTTCCCCACCCCCTCCTCTGCCCACCAAACGCCATTCATGGCTCCCAGCCCGCGGCCCGTGAACCCGCAACACCAGGCCGTTTACCAGACACGGCAGCTCCAGCGCCCTGCAGCCTGGCTACCGGAGAGCGGCACCTTCAAAAGGTCCCTCAAATAGTTCTGGGACATCCTGGGAGACCCCTCTGTGTGCCCTCCACTGGCGGGCCAGCTGCAGGGGCCACACAGAGCGCCATTCTTCCCTCCTTTGTCACCTGCTGCTGGTGTGGGGCTGTGGCAGGCAAGACCCTGGAAGAAACTTGGCATTGCCCCTGGGCACCATGGGAGCACCAGGGTCCCTGGCCCTGGCCCTGCCAGGCGCCCTGTCCACCAGTCTGCCGGGTTCTGCTCCCCCGAAGTCCATGCCATCGGTCTCCATCTGTCTCTCATTCATCCCAGAACCTACATCAAGCTCAGGCGTCCTAGAAGAGCACAGAAGTCATGTCAACATCTACCCCAGTCCCCTGGCCACCGCCACCCTCCCAGGCTCTCCCTTCTCCTAGTCACAAAGCAAAGCCTGCCCTCTCACCCGGGGACAGCACCTCTGCAGGAGCCCAGCTCTGCCACGCCAATGCCCGGGGGCACCCGACTTCCTCCCCAGCTCCAGTGATCACAGTGGGTGCTGCCCCCCCTCTGGTCAGTCTCTGGAGCGCTCACATCCACCCAGAGGCTGCACCCACCTCGTGGCTGTTGTGGGGTTTCGGGTGCTCCCTCACTCTACCACAGTCTTTCTGTTCTCCGTACACAAGTGTTGTTACGGTGATCTGAGCAACGAAGATGCTGCCAGGATGTTATTTTTGTACAGAAACCTCCAGAAGGCTATAGACCAGGAATACTTTTGTACAATTAAAAAAACAAACAAACAAACAAACAACCCTGATGCTTTTACACAGGCTGCGTACGAAACCCCTCTCCCCTCCGGGCACACGTGTGTGCGCTCACACATATTCACTCAACAAGCTTGGCTTCCCAAGCTAATTTTTTTTAAAAACTTTTTTATGACAATGTACAGCTCAGAAAAGTGTTTACACGTCACCACCATGCAGCGTAAGACCTGACTGTCTTTTTCTTTCTAACTGTTTATCGTGGAAATCACTTCAGAATTACGAAACGTTTTCAAAACTGACACAAAGAACCCCGGCGCCCCTCCCCGCCACGGCCCGCGGCCCGAAGCCCCTGTGTTAGCGCACTCACGGTGTTGCTCTCTCGGTCACAGCGTTACTCTTTGTTTGTTTGTTTGTTTGTGGATTAGGGGAGAGTCCGTCGCTGACAATGCCCCACCACCCCTAAATATTTCGACGTGTTTCTCCTCAGTGGGAAGTAGCTTTTCCTCACATAACCACAGTCGGAAGGACCATCAAAATCAACCATCAAAATCAGAGCGTTAACGCTGCGGAAACGCCGTCGTCTCATCCCTTGGCCGTGCTCACGTTTCTCCAGTCGCCCTGATAACACCTTCGTAGCGGCGTGTAAACGCATTACCGGGGGCCGGCAGAAGCAGCGCCGCTGAGTGGGGTTGGTCGGGACGTGAGTGTCTCGCTCGGGATGGACCGCAACGCGAACCTTTCGCCTAAAACGCCATGTGGTGTGCGTGAGTGTGATAGTGTTGTGGTACCCAATTACATGCCTCTGATTTTGCCATAAAAGTCTTGGCACAGATTACCTGCTTATTAAAAAGGGGCGTTATCTGTGCCAGTCTCTGTATTTGTATATTAGATGTCACCTCCTCGCTCCGGCCCCGGAGTTCAAGCCAGAGTCACACACCACATGTGGCTGTCACATCCCTTCAGCGGGGCTCGGCTCCTTGCCTTTCCTGACCTTGGCGTGTCTGAAGCGAATAGGCTGGTGCATTTGTAGACCGTCCCTGGATCTGGGGCTTCCAGGCGTTTCCGCAGGACTGTGCCGATACCCCGTCCCCTCGGACTCTCCCTGCTGCCGGTTTTGGCACCTCCAGTGTCTGCGGGCCCTGCCTGAGCCAGTCGTTGACGTGACGGTAGCCAGCTGTGACGACTGCCATCGCCCCGTGACCGTCGCCACCGGCCTCTGCTGCGAGGAGGAGTTTCCCTTCCCGGTTATTGACGTCGGTGTAGACTCAGGAGCCTGTGTTTTATTCAGTGGGTTGTAATTACTTTTACTGCTCATGGCGATGCTCACATTGTGCCAGACGGTCCTTTCAACTGTCCTTGCCACTGTCTCCTGGCTCCTGTATCCTTTTCTCACATCCTCATCATTTTGGGGCGTTTCTTTACTTTCTAGGGCAACGGATGTTCCAGATCCACGTAATCCCACTCCTGCCCGGGGCCCTGGAGTCAGCCACGTCTCCAAGGAGGCCGGTTCTTTCGGCGGAGAGTGGTGTTTAGGTGTGCTCCTCACTGCGGGTGGGCCGGGCAGGCAGAGCAGGGGGAGACACGTTCGCATGCTCACACTCACGCATGCTCACACACTCACTCTCACACGTCAGTGTTACCTACAGAGAGTAAAACCCTGAGTTGGCTCTGGAGCTTCCCCTGCCACCCCAGCTCTGCGGACACTTCATTGTGGCCCAAGTCCTTTCTCTGACCCTGAGAAACCCGTGGCCCCAAGGGTTTTATCACTGGCCCAGTCTCCCACCCTGCTGCTCCAGGGCCAGACGCTGCCTGCTAAGGCCCCTACTCCTTCCTGCCCCAGCCATACCCTCTGCCTGCCCCAACCCCCTCCTTGGCCCGAGCCCCACAGCCCCATCGGCCCTGGTCACTTAAGGCTGAGCAGGGGAAGGAAGCAAACCAATAAGTGTGTTTTAAAGAAAAAGAGAAGAAGGGAATGGGAAGAGCTGGTTCTAAGGAGACATGTTCTGGGGTCCATTCTAGGTCACGTGGCTGAAGAGGGATTTCTGGTTCTGAGGTGGCCTTCCTGTCACCATTGCTCATCAAAGCCAGGGTCCTGGAATCCCCCTCCCTGGCTCTCTGTCACCCGCTGCCTCTCCCTGGTGCTTCAGCACGTCTGGCCGGCTGCTCTAATTCCAGCTCCATCCTGGCTCCTCTCCCTCCACTGTGCCTCCCCAACTCAAGCCCCAGAATGGGGTTTCCAGGGGCCCCAGTGCCCACCTAAGGCGCTCAGCACAAAATCCAACCTCTCTGAGTCCAAGAGGCCCGTGAGCCTGTCTCCCGGCACCTCCCTTCCTCACTCAGGTTGGGGTCTGCAATTCTAAGGAAGCGGTTAAGGGGAGAGGAGGTAGTTAAGGCTTGAGAACAGTCCTAGGGCAGAAGAAAAACCAAGGAAAGCATTCAGGAGCTGGTGGAGATGGGGGAGGGGTGGGCAGGGCATGGAGCAGGTGGGGAGAGGCTGCCTGGCCTCAGCCCAGAGCCCCTGGGGGCAGGCGGTGAGGCTCAGAGCCCCAGCTGGGCTGGGCGCTTCCCCTCCATCAGTGCAGCGCCTCAGTGGGGGTGGGAGCCCTGGGCCTGGGGCCTCCGGGGCCTGGCCTGAACCCAGCTCTGCCCTCGCTGCTGCTTCTGGGGCCTCTGACACCTCTCCTACCTCCAGGGAGAAACAGAAAAGAGTGACCACCAGCCACCCCACGGTCGCCCCTACCCCTGTCTTTGCCTCGACCGCAGGGTATCGCCGCCCTGCCCACCCTGCTTCAGGCCTTTCCGGTGACGTTCTGGCCGAACAGGACCAAGTGCTTTCTTTGCTGTAGTGGGATAATGAGGAGGGATTTCGCTCCACTCCTTAATACTTGCCCATCCTTTAAAAAATGTCCATGCTGACTGTACGTGCCTTTTAATGTAAAGTGAAGGCTGGCAGAAACTTGGGGGGTGGGGGGTTGTTGCAGGGCTGGGCTCTTTGGCTCCTGCTGCACGTTGTGCTGGCTTCCTCCTGCGAGGAACTACTTTCGGTTCCCATTTAGGGATGGCAGACAGTGCTGTAGTTAAAATTACCCCCTGGGAAACTTCAGCCCGCCCTGTGGCCCTGTGCTCCCGCCTCCCTGCCCTACTCCCCTGCCTCTGGAGGGTGTCTGAAAGTCATAGCCCCAAGCGCTGTTTCCATAAACACCACATCTCAGAGTGCACAGCCCTGGGCCTCCCACAGACTGGACGTTCAGCTGCCCTTTGCCCCAAAGATCCCGGGTGGTGGTCTCTTCTCGCCCCCTGAGACTGGAGGTGGCCCTCACCCCTTGCTCTGTGCCTTCCCCAGGAGTACGGCACCTGGGTCAGCTTAGGCCCTGGGCCATAAGGAGAAGGGGCCCCTCCTCGCAGCGCCCATCTTGGACATCCACGTCTCTGCCTCCTACAGCTTGTCCACTGCAAGGTCCATTTCCAGCGATGCGCCCATGCGTCCAAACAGCACTAGGGCCTGCGGGTACCCCTGCCAGGGGCTCGGGGGACTGGACAAAGTCCCCTTGCCTTCCAGGGCTTGTAAACTTGTGGGGATGCAGACACACCTGGGTTGGATGGGGGCTGTCTGCAGGCCTTCCCTGGAAACCACCGTTCTGGAAAGCATCTGGAACCTTCCATAGACCTGGTGATTTTAATGGGAGGCAGGAGAAGAAATGGGTATTTATTTCGCAACCTGAACTAACCTGCCACGTTGTTCTCTGCCTGACTTTTGGTGATGAACGTAAGCTCACGTCCATTCTGCAGACCTCGTGAACCCCCAAGGGGCGTCTGCTCTGTGCTGGCTGGCACACTGTAAGCTGTGAACCGGTGACGTAACTGGGAAATGCCACTCTTCGATTGTTCGGAGTCACACTGTCCGCGACGCGCTCTGGGCACCTGCTGGGGACAATGGGTTCATCCCAGGCTGGGAGAGCTGTCCCAGAGCAGTGGTCGCTGGCTGGGGAGCAGGTGCCTGCTCACGTTCTCGGTGAACGGCTAAAGTTTCAAGTTTCCTTTTCTGTTTCAAAATCACTTGATAAATCTCTTCAGGAAGCCAGTGGCGGAGGAATGAGGAACAAAGTCTGCAGGCCTTGACTTCCTAAGGGTCAAGGGCGGCCACCTCCTGGGAGTACTCATGGTCCCCCTCCATGCATACAGGCTGCACTCGCAGAACAAACAGGTCCCCTTCCGAGGACCTGATGGGCTTTCTAGCTGGGCTGGGCAGTCAGAGGCATAGCCAGGTGAGGAGAGGGAAGCACCCCGGCTTGCGGGGGACACAGGTCCCACTGCGCAGTCTCCTCCAGTTCACGCACCTCCCCCTCCCCTGTGGTCTGTTGCATGGTTGCTAGCTCTGAGGTGTGTCACCCCTCTTATTGGCCTCCCCGCACCCCGTCCACTAAATCCTCCCCCAGTTCCCCAGTTTAACTTGACACCTGCTTCTTCCCAGGATCTGAACCTTGATATACATGGCAACCTTCTTTTCAGATGTGTTGCGTTTTAAATTATTGAAAAGGCACAGCCTCTGGGCTGTGGTCAGGGTGAGGGGAGGGGTGTTTGCCTGCTCCCTCCCCTCCCCTACACTGTTTCTCTGCACCCCCAGCCCCTGACCCACGTAGACCACCCCTGACCACCTCCCCTGATTCCAAACGCAGCAAGTCCACCCAACCTCTGGCTGCCAGGTGCTGCGGCACCCTCTGGGCGCAGCAGACTGCAGGTGCAAGGTCAGCTGGGTATGCACTTGACCACGCCCCCTCCCTGCCAGACCCCCGTGCTCCCACCAGCCCAAGGTCAATGCACTGTCTACCACCCGAAGGCCACAACTCCCGACTCTCAGCTCAGGCTTGGCAGGGCGGGGTTGGCCTCGCCCGGCACAGGCGCCCTGCGGGCAGACCGCCTGTCCAGACTATGCTCCTCCCCCCGCCGCACGCCCCAGCTCACCACCGTTCAGGCCAGCTCAGGAGCTCAATGGTCCTGACCACTCTGACCTTTTCCTCTTCCTGTCCTCTTCGAGAATGTGCCTTGCACGGAGGTTCCCAGAGGAGTCCCTGTGAGTCCCTTCAAGTGTTAGTGCCGAGAGCAAAGACTACGGGGACGCTCTCGGTAACAGTTCCTCCAAGGAGACGCTACCCCTGGCCTACGTGGCCCCCTGCGTTCAGCATCCCCGGGCATCTCACTGTGCGTCGTCTGCGTTGCCGGTGGAGGCAGGCGGCTCCCTGCTGACCCGCCTCTGCCCAGGGAGTCTTCGCTTCTGGTGGGATCCACCACTGTAGACCTGCCTCCTGCGGGGTGCCCTTACTTTTCCAGGGCGCTTCCTCTCCTGAGCTGTGGGGGAGGGGCAGGCAGGTACCCCTCCCCTAGCAATGCCTGTGAGCGGCCATTCATTGGCTTGCCTACCTGCCGCCAGACAGGCTGCTCCACCACCTGTGAGGTCTGGACTTGACCCTCATTCTCTACCTTCCTGGGAACCGGAGCCACCTGGGTGTCCAGCAACCTTGGTTTGCCAGGAGCTGGCTCCCAGCCTCTGTGAACAGTTCAAGGGCAAGTGGTCCCTACACGCTGGTCTGCCCGCGGCACTCAGCACCCGGCACTGGCCTCCTGTGCCTCCCACCTAAGTAGATCCGTAGGGATTGGGTTAGTTTAATTTTATTTATTATTTATTTTGGAGGGATTCGATTAATTTTAGAGTGTCCTGTTGTACACTATGCATAGTGCACAGCGTACTTCACCAGTTCTAGGACGCTTATTTCTTTCCGTTTCTGAAATCAAACGTGTCCGGGGCCGATGGTGCGCGACAGTTTCCATGTTGGCCCTGCAGCGTCCTGTGAAGCCGCGGGTCTCAGCGCCGGCAGCCGGAACTCCCCGGCCTGATGTGCTCGCTCCGACACGCACCCCCAGACGTCCCCCAGCTGGGAGCCCTTTTCCAGACCCGCACACGGGTCGTTCCCCGTGGACCTTCTCTGATGCCTTCAAATCCTTTTCCCATGCGCCCAAGGGCTTGTCACCCCTGGCTGCGAATTCTACAGGGTGACGCTTTTATCACGGCTGCTTTCACCGAATCAGGTTTGTTGATCGTGCGTCATTTCAAATGACGTTTGTTATTCTGCTCACTTTTGGCTTTGAACCTATTCCAGTTACTTGTTAGACGGTCCGGCTGCCCCCGCTCGGATGGCTCTGGGTCAGTAGGGCCTGAAAGAGGTTGCTTAACGTGGACTCTGTGGAAACAAGGGAACTTATTTTAAAATATGTTCTTAAAAACCTTTTTGTTAAAGTCTACAAATTTACCGGATAGCTTAAGCACACACATGCACGCCCTCACGCACAGGTTTACACACGTGTGCTGTGCGCATGAACACACCAGGACACTTGGGGGGAAACTGAGGCCACGTGGGAAGCCCTGGGTCAAGCTGAGGGGCTGGGGCAGGTTCTCGTTGAAGGCAAAAGTGCCCTCACTACAGCCTGGGGCTAGCCGCCAGGAGCAAGGGCTCCGGGACAGGACTGAGTCCTGGTCCTCCCCCCGGACGTCTGGGTCTGCCCCAGTCTGGGTCAGCTTGCTGTGTCTGCTCTCCTGAGGCCACTTGCGTGTAGCCCTGAGACCAGGCGAGGACGCCACGCCATCCTGCCCCGTCAGGCCCAACCGTGCCGGAGCAGAAGGCACCTGCCCCGCAGGGGAGTGCGTACAGGAAGCCCAGCCACACTTAGCCCTAGACCTGGGGGTGTGCCAGTCTGGGGGTGCTTTTGGACTTCCGCCCTCTTTGCCCTTTGGCCCCCTTTTCCATGTGCGTTGGGCAAGATGGCACTGGTGTTACAGAACAACAAAATGTTCCTTATGTCTGCCGCCTTATGGAAAGATGCCTCTCAAAGCCAGAGGTTTGTGAAAAGGAAAGGAAATGTTTATTTAATGCTATACAGAGTTAAAGTAGCGACCCAGCATCTTCATTAAAATATCAAAGTCCTTTAGGACACCCGCAGACGCCCACAGTGCTACCTATCTCCCTCTGCCCTAATTCGGGGTACTGTAACTCAGGAAAAGAAGCAAATGTCCAGGATCCAGGCTCCTGACACCATCAGCCATGTCGTCATCCAGGCAGGATCTCTAATCCAAAGCCACGTGGCACCTCCTCATGGCCTACTGGCAAGAGTCCTTTCCCCCTTCTTTCAGACAAAATCTCTCTTGCTTCCCAGGCCATGCAGCCAAAGGGAGCACCCCAAAGCCTCGTGGTCCTTCTTCTACGAAAGCTGTGGGGAAGGGGTCCCCACTCTGGCAAAACCTCGTGGCTCTCCCTTCACTTAAGTTGCAAGGGGGAGGGCTCTGCACTCTGGTGAAACCGCATGGAATCTCTCTCAATGGTTGCCGAGTCTCAGTTTAAATCCCTGCGCCAAACTCCTCTGTACCCCCATTTCCGACTCCTCCTACAATCAGTTACACCTGCCAGCATTCCCGTATATTTCCAAGGTTACTGGGCTGCCATTATGAGTCTGCGCAGGTGTGTCCCCATTTTCTGGAGCCAATCTTCTCCAAGCTCTCATGCAGGTGCTGTAACTTGGGGTTCCTCCCCCGGTCACATCTTGGGGGGGGGAGTCCTTTCCATCCCCCTGGCTCAGAGCATGGCCACAGCTATTTAACACATCTAAGCCACCAGCCAAAGGCTATAGATATGCTAAATGACCATGCCATGGATTAGCAGCTCTGCATGTCCCTGCTCCATGTGTCCCATCCCCCAACTCATACCTGTGGGGGAAGGGGTGAGGACATCTTATATGTCCCTCTAATATTTCCTGGACACCCTGAGTTCTGGGCCCCATTCCAAATCCCTATTTTGGGGGCCCCCCTCCTGGCTGCACCCTGTATCACTAGCAGCTCCCAGGGGAGCAGTTGGGCCTCCGACCTCCAACTCTAAAATAGCACTTTCTCAAGTCATTAAAAAAATTTTTTTATTGATTGATTTTGAGAGCAAAATCGATTTGTTGTTCCACTCATTTATGCATTCACTGGTTAACTCTTGTATGTGCCCTGACTAGGGATCGAACCCACAATTTGGTGCATTGGGACGACACTCTAACCAACTGAGCTACCCGGCCAAGTCCTCTCAGTTGGTTTAAGAATCACCTGACCGTCATTGCCCAGATAGTGGTTATGGTAACAGGGGTGGATCACAGGCACAGAGAGTTAGGACCAGCTGCTCTCCTACTAGGCCAAGGAAGCCCCACCCAGAGGAGGGAGCCTCTTGGGTGCTCATCCCTGTGTCCAGTTACAGCCTGACTGACCCCTTGCTCCTGTCCAGCTGCCCCAGGCCCACTGTCTCCCCTGGAGCCTGGCTGCACCTTCCTCCTCCACCCAAGGCAGCCCCCCTGCTGAGCATCTTTTTTGGCTCAATCAGGGACACCCTGCCTCGCTGTATCTCCCTGTCTCCCTTTGCCCTCTGTGCCTGTGGGCAGGGGTCAGTGCCATTCCTTGAGACGGGGACACACAGGCAGCGGCAGGGCAGGGTACTGGACACACCGGGGGAGAGAGGAGATGCTGGGACGCGTTGGGTTAGGAGCCACAGGGCATGGCACTGACGCAAAGAGGAATCTCCTGGTGGTCCTCCCACCCTCCCTGCTGCCTGACAAGCGCTCAGGGGAGCCAACGGGGGCGGGGCCTCTGAGCCCTGGGGCCTCAGGCAGGATGAGACACTGCGTGGGGGGGGGCTCCCCTAAATAAGGCTTCCCCAAAAGGGGCTGGCTGCCCAGGGACATCCTGGAACTTCCTGCTAAAGTCACAGAAGAATAACCGGCCCCAGGGAGTTATTAGTTATCTCCTGGCTCCTCCATCACCCACAGCAGAGATACAAATCAGGGAAGCTTCTTGTGCTGACTCATTTTCTGAGTTTTGATAAGACAGAATTGTAGCAAATGAAAAAATATATAAAATAAAAGCAAAACAATTGCTAAGACAGACTTATCCTGTATTTAAAAATAAGTGATTTTTTTGAAGGGGGTGTCTTCCCCCACCAAACACACACACATACAGAGTCTAGAAGAACATTCCGAATTACTGAAAACAGGCGTCTCAAGGTTGTGGGATGACAGGCAATTTATTTATTTTTTTAATTCTGTATTTTCTAGTTTTGTTGTAATGAAAATATATGTTGCTTGTATTAAAAATACATTTTTTAACTGAAAGGAAAAACACCTTTCACACGGTCCTACGTGCGCCTCCAGCAGGCTGGCTCTCGGGGGCCGCTGGTTACGGGATGTGAGGTGTGGGCGTAGCAGGCTGACCTGCCCAGGGCTTTTTCCGGACGTGGTCATTCCCTCAGCCCCCTGGGTCTCCGCTGCAGGGGGCCTCTGCGGTTGGGTGATGTCCCCACCCATCCAACCTGCCTCTGTCGGGGGTTCTGTCCCCAGGCATCTGAAGGTGTCCCCATGAGGTTCTTCACCAAGCTGGACCAGCTCATCGAGTTTTACAAGAAGGAGAACATGGGCCTGGTGACCCACCTGCAGTACCCGGTGCCGCTGGAGGAGGAGGACCCCGGGGATGAGCCGGAAGAGGAGAC
>PVKU01003401.1:15817-55474 GCA_004027475.1 Anoura caudifer | reverse complement strand
GTTAAGGACGAGTTAGGACACAGCTCTGGAGTCAGAGGGACCTGAGCATCTCAGTGTCTTAGTCAAGTGGCCTTGGGTGAATCACTTGACCTCTCCAACCCGCAGATTTCTCTTAAAGAGACAGTAAAAATGCCATCTCCCTCTCAGGGTGTCATCAAACGAGTCAGTAGATACGAGCCCAGAGCCTAGTGTACACAGTAAGCGCTCAATCAATGCAGCTGCCATCATCTTCAGAATAATCAGCTGCATTTCACTGGGAAGAGAGTGAAGGAACAGGAAATCCTTGCAGCTAACTGGAAGGGTGAGAAAGGAGTTTGTTTATATCCTCATTAAAAGAAACATGAAAGGGCCCTGGCTGGTGTGGCTCAGTGGATTGAGTGCTGGCCTGCGAACCGAAAGGCTGCTGGTTCGATTCCCAGTCAGGGCACATGCCTGGGTTGTGGGCCAGGCCTCTAGTAGGTGGTAGTCATGAGAGGAAACAGCACATTGATGTTTCTCTCCCTCTCTTCCCCTCTGTCTAAAATAAGTAGAATATTTCAAAAGAGAAAGAAAATGAAAGGTACAGACCCCAAAAAGCCCTGGGTGAGGTGGCCCTGCTGGGTAAGCCACAAAGGGACATGGACCAACAGAACAGGACCCCTCAGGGAAGATGGTGCAGGCAAGAGCTCAGGGGGCAGGGGGTGGGGGATGCCCCCTGGGGGAGCCCTTCTTTGCCCCTTAAAAGTTCTCTTCCTGAGACACAGAATTGAGCCCTTCAGTTGAGGTCAGTTGAGGTCAGGACTCCTCCTAAACTCCAGGGCCGGGAAACAGCCCAGTCCCCAGGGTTGCCTCTGAGCAGGGGCAGATTAGAGCAGAGATGGTGGACAGTAGGGGGGTGCACCTGGCCTGTCTCCCCACCTGATGCTGGCAGCTACGTGCCTGGCACCCCACTCATCCTGCTCCCTTGGGCTGGCTTGTGGACCACAACCCTTCCTCCACCCTTCCTGGTCACCCAGTTCTCTTGGCGAAGGAAGACCCCTCTGTTTCTTTTGTCTCTGAGGGCCTGGGTGGGGGTAAGGGGAGAAGCGGGGCAGAGGCTAGAGGGAAAGCAGAGAAAGGGGAGCAAGGTAGGAGAGGGGTGGGCTGTGAGTCCAGGCCTGCCTGCTCCCCGTCCTGCTCCTCCTGTTCTGTGACCTGGGTCCCTCTCTGCCTGGTCCGGGTCCCCTGCTGTGGCCCTGAAGCCTGGCTGTCCTGCTGAGCTGCCCAGGGCTGCTGGCTCCACCTGTCCAAGGCCAGCAGCTCTGCCTGGCACGGCCATCAGACCCAAATGTTAGGTGTTTGAGGAGTGCCTTGTGGGACAAACTGTGCTAGGTCCCCAGGGCCAAAGACCACTGAGACTAGGTCCCTGGCCTCAGCAGGCCCCCACATCGTCAGGGAGGAAAGGAGGATGGTGGGGGTGGGGCGGGCGGCAAGGACAATGTGGGCACAGATGGGGTCTGTGCCTGGGTGCCATGGCCTGGACCTCATGTGTGGGGCGGGGTCACTGCACAGAGGACCCAGGTGGCCCTCTCTGTAGGCGAGTGACCCAGAGAGAAGCTCATGCTCACCCACATGGCACTCCTGCTCCTGTCTTAGAAGGTGTCCCATCTCCGCCTGAGCTGCCGCCAAGAAACATCCCTCTATCCACCGGGCCATGTGAGACCAAGGAGGCCCCTGTCTTGATCGAGAACCCAAGAGCCACCGAGGTCAGCCGGCCCAGCCTCTCCGAGACGTTATTTCAGCGGCTGCAGAGCATGGACACCAGCGGGTGAGTGCCTACCCGGTGGGTCCCCTCGGAGACCCACCCCAAGGCCACAGCACCCAGGCAGCACCCTCAGGGCTCACTCCTGGAGCTGCCCCTTCCACCCAGGACAGGTTGCTGTGGAGCCCACCTGCCGCCTGATGAGGCGCCCGAGGGAGCCCAGCTCACCCTGCGGCTCCGCTGCATGGGCTCCGGATGGCCCCGCCCAGAGGTTCCGCCCCTGCCAGGCTCCACTGTGGTGGGAGCTGCTTCCTGAATGACGTGCAACCCTCTCCTTCCCGGGGAACGGTCCAGACACGAGGGGCCTGTGCTGTGACTCCCTGTCTGGGGCTCACTGCAGGCAGCGTCTCCTCCCATCACCCTCCCTCTAGAACCGCCCCATCTACTGAGTCAGATGGCCCAGGCAGGGGAGCTGCCTGCCCTGCCGCCTGGACCAGCCACACAGCCCTTTCCTGCTCTGGGCCCCGCTCTGGGATGGGGGCACCTTCCTTGTCACCAGTAAATAGGTCAGAGCAATCACTTCTTGCGGGGCAGGGACTGTGAGGTCCACACAGCACGGCGCTCTCCCTTGGTGATGGGAGGTGGGGGCCCATTCATCCTAATATTTCAAGTCCTCCTTGCTTGGTGCAGGGTTCCCAGCACCTGGTCCTTCGTGTGTCCCCGTGCTGGCTCCTGCTGGTCCAGGGTGACAGGGTCTGGCAGCTTTTTTTTGCCACATGGTCCATTTCTATCTCAGGCCCAGGACTTGCCAGTCAGAGGCCCTGACCTGCGTGGCTCAGTTGGCTGGGCTCCATCCAGCTTAAGCGAAAAGTCACTGGTTGGATTCCCAGTCAGGGCATATGCCTGGGTTGAGGGTTCCATCCCTGGTGTGAAAGGCAACTGATCGATGTTTCTCTCTCACATTGATGCTTCTCTTCCTCTTTCTCTCTCTCCCTCTCTCTCTCTCTAAAAATAAATAAACAAAATCTTTAAAAAAAAAAAAAAAAAAAAAGGCCAGGAAGCTCCAGGAGAGGAACTTGCCCGTGCCCAGCGTGTTGCCCAGTGTAGAGTAGATACTAACTATATACAGAAGTTAGTACTCAGTAACTTCCATGCATTAATAATTTAGAAACATTTTGTTTCTTTGTGAGAAAAGGCCTCCCCAAATGGCAGGCTGTGGCAACATCTCCGACTTGGAAGATCAATTTGAGGGCACGCTCAGCCACCGCCTGATCTGGCAAAATACAAAGAAAAGGCCTGCAGGTGCACGCAGGCCTCCAGGTTGCTAGGATACCTGGTGTTTCCCGTTCCCGCCCCAGCAGGTCCTCGATCGCCCCCAGGCCCACCGGGCTCTGTGCCCTGCACACTCTGAGTCTCCTGTGCTGTTTATCAACTGGCTAAGCACCCAATGCTTTGACTGCTGATACATTGTCCTCATCACCCTGACACATGTATCTAAATAGCAAACGCTTGTGGACCTGCTCCATGCAGAGAGCCCTTTGCTTGTTCCCTTGAGCCTGCCTTTCTCTCCAGGTTTCGTTGTGAGTGCAGTGACCTCCTGTGGGAAACAGGCAGGGAGCCCGGTGGTGCCAGCACCTCCCACTCCTCGGGACTCTCCTTCCTACACCTCCTGGCTCCGTCTCCTCTCCTGTCGCTCCTCTCCAGGGACAGCTGTTCTCGTGGGCCCAGTGTCTGGTGGGGTGGGACGGTGTATGCAGCCAGGCCCCCCGTGCAGCATCTTTGAGATGTGTGGGGGGCAGCTGAGGGCACGTGAGCAGGAGAGGCCTGCCGGCTCTGTCATCTGACATACCTTCCTGAAACTTCTGCTCCAAGTTGGGGACGAGCGAAGGGCATATGGCGGAGGGACCGTGGTGGCACAGTCCTGCCCTCTATTCTCTTCTGGGTCATGAAAAACCGAGACTCTTCCTTGTATTCCGCAGTCCGTCTATTTGGCTTGTGAAATAGCTTTGCACGCAGAGGACTGCCCTCAGGTTCTCCTCGATGATAAGGCCACCTGCCCGGTCTTTTGTGCCTTTTCGTTAGATCAAATCGGCGGGGTCACAGCAAACACAAGACGCTGAGGCAAGTTAGCCTCCGCACGGTGGAGTTAGCCTCTCCCCCTCAGGACCGTGCTTTTCTACCGCAGACGTTTGAACAAACGTAACTCCCGAAAACAAGGATTTGTGGTCTCACGGTTCTGCCGGTGGTCACTGCGGTGGTTCCGACACATGTCTTAGCACTTCGGGGAAGACTTTGTCCCTTTCAGTGAGACAGACTTAGGCAGAAACCGGACTTTTGTGATGCTGAGACTCAGAATAAGTACAGATTAAGCGTAAATGCTACAACAACTGGTATGTAATTGGTTGCTGACTTCTCAAACTGGAGGGGCCAGAACTCGTTCCTTTCTAATCTTAAGACCAACAGCTTTTCCTACTTTCAAGGACCCTCACAAATAAACAAGGAACAAAAAACCCCGACCGGTGCCCGCCAGTTCCAACTTGATTATCTGCCAAGGCCGGAACGGAGACTTTTCAGGCTTGCGATGAATTTTTTTCTGCGCAGGCAAATAAACACCCTTGAACCTCAGTCTCCCCTTTTGTGGAACAGGAATGATGCTGCCTGCCTCACAGCGATGGTCTGGGGAGAAAGGGAGTGTGAAGTGCTTAGGAGGTGCTACTCGGGAAATATTTGCTGTGATTAATTTTTATGATTAGAAGAACCAAGATTCAGAAGTTACCTAGAAAAAAAGTGCAGGGACACAGAATGTCAAGGTGCTCGATCGGAGCTGGGGGACAGCCTGGGTGCCGTGTGGCCTGGACTGCCCTCGGCGGGGCCGTCGTGTGAGGTGTGCAGGTGTGATCTGCGGTCCATCAGGGGGACGGACCAGACACAGGGTGTGGGAGGCCAAGGGCAGGGCACCGGGGCCACCACTGCCACACCCCCAGCCCCCATCTCTCATCCCAGAGACTCCCCCCACCCCACACGGAGCCCAGACGACTCGGAACCCCGACGGGGGTGCCGGTGGCCCCTGGCTGTGACTCTGCAGTTGGCATGTGAGCAGGAACCATGCGCCATCTGCAGATGAGAGCCTCCCTCGGCCCGCAGATCCCGTGTTTAGGAATAAGTGAGGCAGGGACACAACTCACGGACCATTTTCCAAGACTTTATGGGTGGGACCCTATAATCTTGCTGCGACCCACTCCTCAGCCTCTGGTGAGACCCAGGGAACTGAGCAGCTGTGCCGATGTCCCCCCGAAGGACTTCACCTCAGCAGGAGACCCTGAGAATGCGGATTTCTTCTCCTCACTTTTGGTGTTTGTGCCCAAAGGAACGAGCCAAGCATGTTTTCGTTTCCGTGTCTTTAGGCTTCCAGAAGAGCACCTTAAAGCCATCCAGGACTATTTAAGCACTCAGCTCGCCCTGGACGCCGAGTTTATGAAGACGGGCTCCAGCAGCCTCCCTCACCTGAAGAAACTGACAGTGTTCTTGTGCAAGGAGGTCTATGGGTAAGGGTGCCCAGGGGGGTGGGGGCGGGGCCGGGGGCGGGCCGGGCAAGAGAAACTGCTCAGGGGGGTGGCCCAGTGCTCCCCCTGGCTGCTGAAATCCCGCTGCTGTGCTCAAAATAATGGGACACTGCAGGGCTTAGAAATCTTTGTGGTTGCTTCCAAGTTTTGTTTTCACGCTATTTGAACTATAACACTTCTTTTTTTTTAACTGAAGTTAATTTGAGGCCAGTTGCTATGGGAAGGGGTGGGCAGGATCCAGCATTTGAGATGTTTGGGGCTGGTTTTCCTTCTCACAGCAGCCCAGTTGGCACCTTTGACAAGCTCATCGGACACTCAAAGGGACTAAATTAAAGTCACTCTATTTTCTGTGTGGCTGGTGCTGGCCCAAGAGGGCCGGTGACAGCAGTTTTCCAAGTGAGCCAATTCACCAACATTTCAGTTTTCTAACACTGAATTCATTAAATGACCCACTGGTAAAAATTCCAATTTCGCTTAGACTTTTTTTTTTTAGATTTTACATTTTAATTTTATTCACATAAAAAATAATTTGATGTTTAATTAATTTTCATTGTTGGATGTACAAAATTTAGGCTGATCTGTCATCTGAAAAAAATCAGAAGAATTTTTTTAATGCTTTCTTTAAAAGCTTGAAAAATAGAAAAGAACATTCAAAAACATCTGAAAGAAATCACAAGGAGCCAAAGAGATCCCATCACAACTAAAAGGTCAACATTTTGGTCGGAAAAAATTGCATTTCATGTGGGGGAGGTTTTTTTGGCCTATACTGGTTTGTGTTTTATTACAGATTCAATAGTTTCAGAATTCTTTTGTCAATTTCTCTGGTGCCATATCCATCTTAGTTTAGTAAATATGAAAAAAAAATCTGTCACCAGTAATCAAATTGACCTTTCTTTCAAAATTCAACATCATTACATTTAGTAAATTTAACAAATAATTTCTTCGACAAACCAAGCACTCATCGAACTGGCCTGTCAGCTTTAATTTCAATAAACTGGCTTTCCACGCACCCAGTTTTGGCCCACGGGACCTAGAGTCGTTATTTAGAAATGCCCACGGAGAGATGTTTTTCCATTTGATGCTGTTGTTGTAACTGGTTTATCACTAGGGGAACACGCACACACGGCGCTTTCTTTGCAACTGACGGTTTCGTGATGACTGGTAACAAGCTTTTACTTCTGCTCCAGGGGAGATCGTGTTCTCCGCTGCCTCCTTGTCCAGAAGCAAATGTGCTTTTAAGCCTCTCCACTGAGCTGCTCCAGCACAGGCATGAGTTCCCGACACCTCCTGGCTCCAGGGCTGCCCTGGGGTCCGGGTCACCTCACCTCGCAGGGCAGCAGCGTCCCCAGGGCACCTGCCCTGTGGTGCGTTGCGATGGCAGAGGAAGCTTCCTTTGGCTTCTAGCTGTTCCATGTCTTTATTTACCGAGCAGTTAGAATTAGGGACGCCATGATGTTCTCCCCCCCCCACACACACACACACACTTGCTTGTCTTCAGCTTCACAGAAAAAGTGAGGGCAGAGTTAGCAGCTTGCATAACCGAGAGACGGAATGTTAGAAAACCTTAGGAACAAAATTGTTTTCCATCCCCCTCCCCCATCCCCTGCTGCTGGGGCTGTTCCATGAAACTAACTATAAACTCATAGATTTCAAGGTGCTTTGGTTGGAACTTTCTTCAATTTACTGAATTCATTCATTCATTCATTCACTCAACAAGGCCGTTTGGAAGGCATCCTCTGATCTCGGTGCCAGGTGCTGGGTACCAGCAATGACCACAACGCAAAACGTTCTTCTCTTCAGACCTCGTGGGAGCTGACGTCTTAGTGAGGGGCTCGAGAGTAGCCCAAGTCTGTCAGTCAGCGAAATAATTTTAGTCAGCATCCTGACAAAGTAAAGCAGGAAAAGGTGGTGGGGAGACACTGAGTGGGGGGCTGTGCCATTGTCCTGTGGGGGGTCCGGGAGAGAGAGCTCTCTGAGGCAGTGACGGCGCTGGCCATCTGGTGATTTGGCAGAGGGATGTCAGGTGCGAGGGTTCCGAGGTGGGAATGAGGCAGGCCTGCAAGGAACAGGAGGAATGGCCGTGTGGCTGGAGCATAAGGAGAGAAGGAAGGGGTTCAGAGCGGAGGTTGGGGAGAGGCAGGCATGGGGCGGCCAGATTCAGCCAGTAAGACCCAGATGCCCAGCTCAGCTTGGATTGTAGACAAACTGCAAATGGTCTGTTGGTAGAAGTACGTACCATGCGATGTTGGGAGATACCTCTGGAGGTAGACTACCTGTTGTTTGTCCGTAATTCACATTTGAATGGCCATTCTGCATTTCACCGGCCAGCACTGGGCAGAGCCACCGCATGTCCACTGCGCAGCGCCCTGCAGAGGTTTTAGAGGACTGGGGTGTGATCGGGTTGGGGCTGTGGCACGTGGACCCCAGAGGCAGACCCAAGGTGGGAGGCCAGAGCGCAGTGGCTGTGGCTGTGACGTGGCAGTGGCCCACGAGAAGGAAGCCTCAGAGGCAGGCACCTCTGTCTGCCTTGCTTCCCGCTGAGTCCCAGGGCTGACACAGTGCCTGCACATAGGAGCGGCTGGTGGGCGTTAGTTAAGTGACCCGAGGGCTGGGGGCCATGCGGGCGCAGAGAGCTGGTCCGACCTGGGGTGTGCGGGGACGGTAGAGTGGCCTGATTGGATGTGGCACGAGGAGTGGACGCCCAAGGTGACCCCCAGATTTTTGATCTGACCAGCCGAGGGGATGGTGATGCCAGCCACTGAAGAGTGAAAGTCAGGTGCAGGGGTTGGGGTGGGGCGATGTTTCTCTGGGCTGCTGTTGGCTCGTGGTGCAGCCAGACATGCTGCCAGCTGAGCCGTCCACCCAGGACTCACGCCAGAAGTCAGAGCCCGCGAGACCTCAAGGCTGGGGGGATACGCTGACTAACCGGCATCCAGCTGGGAGACGGGGACCCGGGCTGGTTGTTTAGAGGTGAGGTGCAGGAGTTAGAGAGGAGCTGGAACCAGAGTCCGAGGGTGACACCAAAGGGGCCCAGGTTCTCCCACCCGTACCACTTGGCACCGTGCCGCCGCCCTGAATGGGATGGGAAGGTGGCAGGGAGCTGAGGCGGGAGCCACAGGGTGAGAGCCTCCGTCGCAAAAGGCCATCGGAGGGTGCGGTCCTGTGTTGGAAACGGAGACCTTCAAGCAGCTCAAGGAAGATGTGTGAGCCCGCGTGAGGTTATCCAGAACCGGGCAGGGCTGTTCCTGAGAGAAAAGAGAAATAAAGGGAGTAAAGTCACCAGCGTCTGGACAGACTTGGAAACCCCTGAAACGGAGAAGGGAGGACAGTAGGATTCTGAAAGAAGCTGGCAACATGTGGAGATGGTGAGGGAGGACAGGGAAAGGTCTTAGCAAACAGGCAGGCCCCAAACGGAAGTGAGGAAGTGCTTCACCGTCACTGTAACTGCTTCATGGGAGGCCGTAAAAATAAAGCCATAATTTCCTAATCAAATCACAGAACAGAGCTGAGTGTCAAGGGAGCATGCTCAGAAAGCTTGAGGCGGGGGTGGGGGACTGAGTAAGCAGGCACGGAGGATGCGGATAGAAACCGGCAGTCTAAACTGTACAAGAACAACAATTAAAATTAAAAAATTCAAAATAAATAATTAAAAAAAACAATAAAAAATAAAAAAGAAATCAGCAGTCTTTGCAAAGAGGGCTTAGAGCACCGGAGGCAAACCCAGGGCCCGTGGGCCGAATCCGGCCCTCCTGTTTTATCCGGCCCGGCACCTTGTTTCCACCCGGCGGTGGTGCCGAGCTCCTTGCCCCTGGTTCAGGGGCAGTTACATGTATACAGGCCTAAGTTACATTCGGCCCTTTGAAGGCGACCGCGAGGCTGATGTGGCCCCTGGTGAAAATGAGTTTGACACCCCTGGTGTAGAGGTTCAACCTATCTCAGGTAGGATGGGCTCTGAAAGAAGCAGGAAAAAATGATGCGTAACTGATGACTACATGTATAAGAGGAAAAAAAATGTCCAGGCTTCTGAAGGAGCTAAATCCAGGAATTAAAAAACCTCCCAAAGATGCAATTAACAGAAGAGCCAAACAACAACGCCTAAAGCTCTTGTTACCACGTGTCTAAACCCCAAGGGAAGAGAAGTGCCGAGAGCGAATGCCTAGGAACTGCACTGTTACTTTACAAAATGGCAATATTTGGTATTATCCGCACTTTCTGATGAGGCACTACAAATTCTGACAGTGTCCCCAAGGAGGAGACTTCTGACAGGCCAACCTCAGACGTCATTCGAGGGCCCAGGGAGTCTTTGCAAATTAAAAAAAAAAAAAAAAAAGTTGTGAAAATGTGTGAATCACATGCTTCTGCTTCAAAAAGGATCCAAGAATTTTTTCCTTCAAAAATGTTTGAGAGCTGGTGATCCTAAAAATAAGAACCCAGCTGCTCAGTGGAGCAGCTGGATATGGACACACACCAAGCGAAAGGTTCGCTCCATACTCCCGGAACACCACGTGGTGAAAACGGAGAGAAATAACCGCGAGGGCCGCAGCCCTTAGGTATTTTTAGCTCGTCCCCTAAATTACGGCTGAATTAAAGAGGAACCCGACATGATGACGGCCTACCTGGGGCAGGTGCGGGGGCGCAGAGAACAGCAGGTCCGCAAGCACCCCTCTGAAACTTCACTTTTAAAAGGGAAAAGCCAAAGTAACACGAGCAAATAATTGCTCACCAGCAGATCCTGGTGATAACTTGTTGACTCAGGTAAGCCAAAAATTACCCAAGAAAGGATGAAAAGTGGAACAATAAAAAAACTGCAAATCATTTTATAATGAAATCCAGCCCACCTACGACAGCAAATAACAGAATGGGGAAAAACAGACAAACCCTAGATTAAATACAAAGGAAAGCAATATATTAAGAGTTTATGTCAATGTATAAAAGTACTAACAAAATTCCCCACGGAAAACTGACAAAGAACTCAAACAGTTCGCACAAAGAGAAATACAGTTGCAACCAACGGAGTAAAAAAAGTACTTAACGACATTGGGAATGAAAGGTATGCAAATCAACTCATCAGTATTGAAATGCAGTGCTGAGGGCGACAGGAAGGAAAACAATGGAAGGAACTCAGACGGCACCTCCGGGCTGGGACAGTGCTGATGGCCGGTCCTCCGAACGCCCCTCAAAGGCTCGGCAATATTGCCCCAGGCGTAATCTCTGGTTGTCCTTAAACTGTGGCCGGAAATGAGAAAGGAGAAGCCCCGTGAACAAAGCTTTTCAGGGAGCCTTTATTTACGATCCCCAAGATCTCAAAATAACCCAAATATCTACTACCGGTTTGAACACCTTCACTGCATAGATTATCTGGAAGCCAACGAGAATGTTAACTATGTAAAAACGTTAACAGTTTTCAGTGAAGGAAGTGAAAAGTGGAGCTCAAAACTGTCCACCACTCCTAAAACAATGAGGAAGCCATGGAACAAGATGAGAAGGGGCAAAGACCCCGCAAATCCCTGGTACTGGTGCAGTCGGTGGGTCTGACCCTCCGGGGAAACCTCTCCAGGACCACCTGAGTGCGGAGGAGGGGACTGGAACTCAGAAGCACAGATTTCCAGTGCCCGGAAGCCCCCAGGGCAGGCATTTAAAATGCAGATTCCAGACTGAACCAGGTTGGGGCCCAGACATTTGCATTTTTAACCGTGGGGGTGGGGGCGGTCCTTATCAACAGTCCAGGTTGGAAGCATGGATTTACTGAGGTCTTTCAAAGTAGCTTTGTGATTGTAGACCCAAGTTCTTTACAAGCCGTGGGGGAGGAGACAGAGGTAAATCAGCTCTCTGAAGGACGATTCCCGTGTGGTCAGGGGTGTGGGAAGGAGTGGGCTCTGGGGGAGGGCAGGCCTGGGTCTTTGCAGGGGCTGGTTCTTCTGGGAAGGACTCTTGCCTTCACCAGATGTGGCTCCGGATGAAGCCAGGGATGCCTCAGCCGGCTCCTCACTAACCCTTGACCTTCCCCTTGTCCCCTGTCCCCAGAGAAGTCATCCGGACCCTTCCCTCCCTGGAGTCTCTGCAGAGGTTGTTTGACCAGCAGCTCTCCCCGGGCCTCCGTCCGCGGCCTCAGGTAAAGGTTTGGCGGTTGGAAAGATGAGTTTGATAAACTGGGGGTGGGGGTGGGGATGGGGCGTGGAGGCAGCCAGTGTCCTGAGTGATCGGAAGGGAGCCCCATCTCGCCCCGATTTTGCTGGACCACAAGGGTACGCGTTGGGGTGAGAGCCGCAGAACTCTGCCCACAGCACCGCTCCCTCCCCCATGAAGCATTTCCCACTGCCTGATTTCGATTTCAGAAGTAAAGATTTCAAATTATACATCCGTCAGCAAAACCACTTACTAGTGCTGACTAAGGCGGCGAGGCGGGGCCTTTCCCTCCATTTCTCTTCAGAAACTGAAAAAAAAAGACACACATGAGGTGCCTAAAACCTGGCTCCTGCCTCTGCCCCGGGAAGACCAAGGTGTGGGTGTATCTCCCCCTCCCCCCACGGACACCTGCTCACGCCCAGAGGGGGCCAAGGCCAAGTTCTCCACTGAGTGAAGATCTGTGTGAGAAGGTGTCATCAGCAGAATCTAAAACAAGGAAAGAAATATCTCAGAGGAAGTACTTGCAGCCAAGATAAGGGACAAAGCGTTAACACATTTTTTTAAAAGTCCACAAATAAATAACTCAGTAAAAACAACCCAATTTGTAAAAGGGGAAGGGATATAAAGAAGACTGTTACTGAAGAACTGGGTGTGGCCGACATTGTCCCCAGGAGGAGATGCTTAATCTCACTTTGTTAGTAACCAGAAAATGGCCTTCAAAACGAGGAGCTACCTTCTTGCACATCAGACAGGCCAGGAGCTGATGGGTGAAGCTGGGGGTGGGGTGGGGCTGAGCAGGGACTCCCGAGGGCTCACGTCCTTGCTGGTGTGGAAATGGGTTTCCTGAAAAGCAATTTGACCATTTGCATTATCAGGGAGAGGGGATAATCCACCCCCTTCGACCCTTCTTTAGTTTTCACGGCTGGACAAAGTAATAAAATAATGGAATTGAAATGACTAGATGGACAGGAGAAAAACCAGTTTAACGCGTGCGCCTGGGGGAATCAGTGTGATTGATGCTCCCGTGGGAAGATGGGGTGCGAAGAAATGACCGTGCCCAGCACCTCTGCGTACGCTGTAGATGAACACACTGCGGGGGGAGAGGGGCAGAAAGTCGCCACTCGCTGGAAGGGCCGCCAGCAGGGCTTGGGCTCAGCACTGAGTCAGTGACGGGGCTCAGACGGGTCAGGCAGCTTTCTCCCCGCGGTTCCTTCGGACTTGAGAGAAGGCTGTGTCTCAGCCCTTGGAGGCAGGCAGGGCACCCAGCACGCACGGGGAGAGTTCTGTCCTGCTCTTAGGGGCCTAGAGGAAAGTTGGGGCTCCTCCCGCTCCTGCGTCCTCCTGGGCCACTGCGGTTGGAGACAATCGACAGGCCGTGGTGGGACGTCAGGATGTTGTGTGATGTTGTGACCTGGCTGCCCTGGGCCTCGACGGCATGGAAATGTTCACTGCACGCATCCTCCAAGCAAGCAGCCCTGCATGTAGGCCGTTGTCTCAGGGACAAAGAGCTGTCGGCAGAGCTCTTCAGTGTGGCCTTGTCTGTAAAAGCAGAAACACTGGAAACCACACGAGCGCAGAGAGTTGTTAAAACTGTGCTGCAGAGCTGGATATGGTGGGTGTGCTGGTGTGGAAAGATCTCCAACACATACTGTTGGGCAAAAGAAAAGGCAAATGGCAGGACAGTATATAGAGTGTGGCGTGGAAATTGTGCCAGAGGATTTATACCCAGAGGGCAACTCTGGTTACCACAGCTGGGGGGGGGGGTGAAACCGGGGGAGAAGGGTCCCGGCCGAGGGGGACTTTGGGTTGATTATATTGTTTGAGTTTTTTAGTGAGAAATTATATGTGTTACGTTCTACTTGTACAACTTAAAAATTCATCAGAAAAGAAAAAGATAATTTTGCTTTCCTCTGAGTGAATGATGGGTAAATTTACAGGACAGTCAGAACAAATCCAGACAAAATAGGGGTGGTACCAGATACTAAAATTTAAACAGTTTGCCTAGAAGACCACACACCTAGATCTTTGAAGTCTGTTAGATGAGGGAAAAGCTCCCCGCGGAGGCAACCTGGTGGCGGTCACACTGCGCGGTTCACACTGCGTGTGCTGCTCAGCCGAGGCAGAAGTTTGTAACTGGTGGCGGGGCAGACCAGCTAGAAAGGGTTTTCGCTCCTACCCACCCTGTGAGACCCTGACTCAGAGAGAAAAGTCTTCAGAAGTTCACCCCTGGAGGAGGGCGTCCAAGGCTCTCCCAGGTAAAGAACTCTAGCCCTGGATCAGAAACGTCTGGTTTCGCCTGCAGCGCTCCTCAGTTTTCTCTTCTGCAAAAGGGGGACAGCCGTGTCCGACCCTGCAGGTTCCTCTTAAGCAGGAAGTGACATTGCATGTGTGAGCCACTTGGCTGGGCCAGACTCTTACCAACATTAGACCACTGCCCTGAGGAGGGTGGGACAAGAAGGGGACCCCTGGAGCCCTGCGTCTGTCCTGTGTGAGGAAGGAGAGTCATTCATAACCTGGGGGCCTGCATCCTCCTTTGAAAAGTCAACTGCAAAGTGAAGTGAAATACCTCGCCAGCTTGCGTAAACCCTCAGTCCCAGCCACGCACCATGGCTTCCACCCGCAGGCTGCTTGGTTGTTAGCACACCCTGGCCTCTTCCCACTGGACACTGCTAGCATGCTCCAGCTGTGACAGCCCCCAACCCCAACGGGCTTGTCACCTGTCCCCTGGGGGGCAAAGTCACCCCCAGCTCAGAAGCACTGGGCCAGATTTGCATTCAGATCTGGGGTGGGGGGGGCCCTAGCCCGGTGACCGTGGACAATTTGACTCGCCACTTTGACTCCAGCTCCCCATCTGCGAAACAAGGGTTATTAGAATCAGCACACCTGCGGATTAGATGAGTGGATACGCCAAAGCTCCGTTTGCCGGAGCGTGAGAGCCCATCCGGTGCCCGTGCGCGTTCTGCCGAGTGAGAGGCAGACGTACAGACGAGTCCCAGCGTTGTTCTCGTCCCTTCCGTTCCAAGTACTCACCTGGTTTGTCAGCAACTCCATCTATGCTTTGTTAAGTTTTTGCCAAACCTGCTCCAAAAGGCAGATGCTGCAAGGGGGTTGGGGGGCGCGGAGACACCAGCCTAAAACTGCCAGGTGGCTGTCCCAGGTAGCAGGCAGGTAATTCCAAGTGTCCACAAGGGAGGATGAGGGGGTTGAAATCTGTTACCTTTTCAATCCTTTTGGGAGAAAAGTGACCTTAAAACGAGGAGCTCTTGAGCTGTCCCATCATCCACTGACCAGCTGTTCTGTTCTGCCTCCACCGCTGTCTCAGTTCCCTCCGCAAGGCTTTCCCCTGGTCGTCACAACCATAAACGGCAGCTTTAAGGAGCAAAGTAGTCAGAGAAAGTGCTGATGGATGTGCTGACGCCGGTGACAGTTGTGGGGTGGGGGTTGATGGCTGGTGGCTGACGGAGGTGACAATGGTCGTGGTGGGGAGGGCCGCGGTGATGGTGCTGCTGTTGGTGGTGACAGAAGGGGTGGCTGGTTGCCGATGGCAGAAGTGGTATCTGAAGTGGCTGGGTAGAACGTTGGGGTCAAAAGCAAGCGCAGCCTGGCTGACTTGTCAAACAAGGACGAGGGGATGGGATAGAGGGACATCGTCTGGTTAGCATAACACCTCGCTCTGTTCTGGTTGGTATTCAGGTTAATTATACACCTGTCTGCTTTTCTCATCCTGCCTCTGGAGGACGAGAGTGGTATCTTATTAACTCTGTATACCTCCAGCACCTGGCAGTGTGCTTGACATGGAATAGATGCTTTATAAATATTTATTCTGGGAATAAACACTTGAGATGGTGGATGTGGTGCCGGGCCAACAGGATTCGAGACCTGCTCTGCCATTTGCTAGCTGTGCAACTTTGGGCACGTAACGTCAGCTCTCTGGGGCTTGTGTGTGCATCGAGTGACCTCACCAAGCGTCTTCGCTGCCTGGGGACTCTTGCCAGCACCCAGGCTGCAGCACTGGCCAAAGCGCATTTTCCCAGTTCTCACAGAGCTTGCATTCCAGCAGGGGAAACGCAGTGAAGGAATCAAGGACCGTGGGGATCCATAGGCAGCAAAGCAGGGCGATGTGAGAGCGATGCCCTGGTGGCCATGTGAGCACACTCAGCGAAGACCTCTTTGCGGATCTGAGACCCGAGGGACAAGGGGTGGCCTTCCTGGGTGAAATCCATGTCTCGGGGGATTCCTCAGAAAGGATAGATAGCTCAAGGCCATGGGCAGATGAGAAGTGAGGCGGAGTAGCAGGGGGCGGAGTGTTTGATCATGTGGTCTCAGAGGGCAGGGTAACAAGTTTGGATAAGCTTCTCCCAGCCAGTGGTGGGAGCAACTCATGTTGGGTGTCGGGCAGCGGGTGGCTCTACACTGGGACCGCAGCAGCAGCGATGCCGTCGATGTGGGAACAGGAAGGTGATACTCAAGTCCCGTCCTAGAGTTTTGTTTAAGCAAATGAGTGGATGAGGTGCAAAGCTCTGGGGCAGAAACAGATTTAGAGGGAAGAAAAAATGACTTGTTTTTTCAGCCATGACATGTTTAAGGCAAGGGGCGTTGACGACAGTACTTCTGGGTTGTTGGGGGCATGAGGGGCGATGAGGCGTGGAAAGCGCTGGGGGTCGCGGCTCTCAGCGGCTGCCACGCGGTGCACGTGCCCTGATTTGCTCGTCTCCTTCTCTCCCAGGGGCCTGGTGAGGCCAGTCCAGTCAACATGGTGACCAAGCTCAGCCAACTGACAAGCCTGCTGTCCTCCATTGAAGATAAGGTACCTGGGGGTCCTGCAGCCTCTCTTGGCTTCGCTTCGGTCTCTGGGCGCACCTCCGAGAATGCCCAGGCGCGCAGGCTCTGCGCCCTTTGGCTCCGTCCCCAAGGAGGCTGCCTCCCGTCGCCTCCCGACCTCGAGCGTTGTGTCTGTGCACCCGCAGGTGAAAGCCTTGTTGCACGATGGCCCCGAGGCTCCCAGCCGGCGGTCTGTCATCCCTCCAGTCACCTTCGAGGTAAGCGGCTGTGTCCTTGCACTTCGCAGCTGGAGGCTGGGGGACATTCTGGTCCCTGGGGAAGGAGCGCTTTGGGCCCACCTGTACAAGGTCAAGGAGCCCAGTGACCGAGAATGGCGGTCAGTGGGACCCCTTGTGACGATGCTTAGACATTAGAATGGGTGTCCAGATGGGCGGCTGGGCCCTGCTTCACGGGGAGGCTCCCTGGGAAAGAGCTTCTCGGCCCAAGACAACTTAAATGTTCATGTCAGCACGGGGAGAACGATGAGTGATATCCGACGGACCCCTGAACTGTCTGCATAGTCCCTGGGGGGTTGGGGGAAAATACACATGGCATGTTACCCCGGGAGTGACCAACGTAGAACCCCCTGGGCTCTGGTCCAGAAATTTGCTTTCCTCATTTGTCCCCACAGATTCCGGTGCATCCCTCTTAGCCCTGGGCCCACATTCAGAAACAGGATGAGATGTCCCCCCAATTCCCCCCAACCCCAGCAAAGCCCTTCCTAGCCCTGATGATAATTCCGAATTCACATAAATTTCTACCTTCCGAGCATGGCGACTGTCTTTTTCCTAATTAGTATCTGTTGATATTCCACTATTGGTTGTAACAAGGCTCAGGAGCTTAAGTCTGTTACCGAAACGCTCTCTGGAAGTAGATGACACCAGATTAGTGGGCGTTGTCCAACGAGGCAGTGAATGGACGACCTTCCAGCGGCTCACCCGCTTCCTGCAGCAAACCTGTGGGCAGAGCAGCTTGTGTGCCCCCGACGGCCTCGCCAGGCTCCTCCCCACATGTTGGCAGTTGTCAGGAGCTGCCCGGGGAAACCTGGGTGTGTGGCCCTGGGCGACCGGGGCTTGGAAGTAGAAGCCAGATGGCCGCCTGGGGGACACAGAGGTCGGACTGGCCAAGGGCGGGAGGGGCTCACGGGCTGGCACCATGATGAAAGCCTGGACAGAGAAGAGATGACCGACATCTCCCCCTCACCCCTTCCCCTCTTCCTCCTCCTCTTCACAGGTGAAGTCAGAGTCTCTGGGGATTCCTCAGAAACTGCAACTCAAAGTTGACGTTGAGTCTGGGAAACTGATCATTAAGAAGTCCAAGGACGGCTCCGAGGACAAGTTCTACAGCCACAAGAAAAGTAAGGCCCTCGTACCCGCCACGCTCCCGGTCTGCTGGTGCCCTCACTGATGACCGGTCAGCAGCAGGCCGGTGCTCCCCTGCGCCAGGACACCCAGCGCCCCCACCCTGCCTGTGGAAAACCCCGCTGGGCTCCAGGGCCCACTTCTCACAGCCCCCTCCTTCCCGAGGCCTTCCCTATCCATTCCACCTCCTTCCTCGGAACCTGGGAGGTGTGGCGGTTCTGTGACACGTTCCTCCCAGCCAGGGCCAGGATGACGCATGCGGTCACTTCCTAGTGCCTGGTCCAGGGCCTTGCACGGGTAGGGGCTGCGGCCAGAATCAGGCAGCAGCCGGAATCAGGCAGCATCTTCAGCGTAGCAGTGACGGAGAGGCAGTTCCAAGGGCTTGGGCTCTGGGGCCAGACTGTGTAAACTCACACCCCAGCTCCGCCTCTCAGCAGCTGTGTGACTGTGGACACCTGAACTGCCCTGGGCCTCAGTGTCCTTATCTGTAAAAGGGGGATGATGAGGATGAAATGAATAATCTGTGTGTAAGGCTTCTTAGGGAAGAGCCAGGCGTGGCGGAGCCGCTCAGAACACCTGAGGCCTGGCACCACCAGGTGAAGTCGTGAGCAAATCGGGAATATTCACACACCACATGCTTGGGGGCAGGTCAGTGCGGGCACGGTGGGGGATGAGAACACAAGAGGCTCCGGTGCCGATTCGGGCTCTGCCACCGGGCTGGCTGTATTGCAGCCTTGTCACGCAAGCTCTCTCTGGGCCTCCGTTTTCTCATCTGTGAGATGGGAGTAGTGATGATGATGGTGATGACAGATTCCGCAATAGGCTTGCCCTGAGAGTAGATGAGCTCGTGCATATGAGAGCACCTTGCGCTGACCCGCAGCAGCGAGGGCCCACGGCACCGTATCCCGGCGGGGGCCAGGAGAGGAGCTCTGCCCACACGGGCCTACCCATCCTGCAGCCTCCTGTTGCTGAGTCCCACCTGGGAGCGACACCAGGGCCCAAGGGGTGCTCTCTGGGCAGCGGGGGATGGGAACTCGAGGACCAGCTCTGCAGGAGGTGGGATGCAGCAAGGGGAACGATGCAGACAGCACAGAGCAGGGTTAGAAGCCCAGCCTTGAGTCCCAGCTCAGTCACTTGTGACCTTGGTCTAGTGGCCTCTCTCTGCTCCTCAGTTTACTCTTCTGTCAGATGGGTATGCAGCATCCTGCAGGGCTGCCACGAGTCTCAAATAGGTAAACATCAAAGTGCGTAGTGCCTAGGATCTAGTAGGTGCTCAGTAAAATGGGCTGCCACCACCACCACCACCATCGTCATAATTATTCTTCCAAGTCCAAGGGAGCTAGCTGTGAGGAAGGCAGAACAGGGCAATGGGGATGGATCAGGAATGAAGTCCCCAGATGCTGGAGAATGACAGGCTGTCATATTCAGCAGAGCTGAAGTCCCAGTGGTGGGCAGGGGTGCTCTGTCCACAGCCAAGTTGGGCAGGAGAGATGGGTGACGAGCTGAGCTGGAGAGGGCTGTGTTGAAAGCCCTGAGCCTAGAGCCACACTTTTCCTCTTTATCTGTGACAGAGAGCGAGTTACAGCTGAAAGGGGGCGGGGTCCCAACTTTGAGGAGAGGAAACAGAAACCTAAGATGAGTGAAGAGATTATCAAAGAGTGCCTGGTTGCTCAAAAAAAAACTTGAGGTTTCTGGGCTGGAAGAAATACTTCTCAGGATTCTGAGAAGCACTGTGAGCTCTTGCCAGCTTAATTCAATGGACATTTTTTTCTCTGAACATCTTGCATGGGCCAGCTCTGAGTTGTAGCCCTCCCTCAAAGAATTAGCAGTTTAGAGAGAGACGCTGGCCTGCGAGCCTGTGTGAGCACGTGGGTCAGAGGCAAGGTCAGCCCTGGGGGAGGACCAATGAACTCTGCTGTGGGGTGGTACAAGGAGGCTTCCTACCGCAGAGATGGCTCTGTCCGGGGCTTTGAAGGACGAATAGGAGTTCACCAAGCCTGAGGCAGGGGGGGCACTTGGATGGAGACAATGGCATGTGCAAGGAATGGAGCAGGCTGTTAGGGAAACTGCATGCTGTTTGTTGGGGCCATAAAGAGAGGAGCAGGAGGAGTGGGGCACGGGGTCCCAGAGGTGGGCAGGGCCTTGGATGCCAAAGTCAGGGTCAGAGCTGTTGTCCTGTGGCTGGAGAGCACTGGCGTGGTTAGCACCAGAAGGGTGAATGTACACCTTGGTGGGACTGTGGACAGCAGGCGAGCTGCTATCGGGCCAGGGATGGGTGAAAGAGCCCAGTTGGAGATGAGGGGCCCTGAGGAATCCCAGCTCCAGTCCCAAATGGACGATTACATTGCAGGCTTCTGATCCCTTAAAGGAGAAGCATGAGTGCCTGGCACCTGCCATCCAGACTCTCCGGGGGATGCACCTGCCTGGCTCCTGGCCTCCCTCTGGGCTAGTGGGGCCCGGCTCACCTGTCACACAGCACCTGTCACATCAGAACACAATTCCCTGTTCACAAGTTCCCTCCCCCGAAGTCGGCAGGGTCTTTCTCTGACACAGGCCTGCTCCGGCACAGGACCTGGTACTCAGCAGATGTGCACTTGGGATTGCCAGGTGACTGAGACCCCTGCAATAGTTATGCTCAGATGTCCCCTCCCCCCCCCCTCCATGAATGCAGGTTCCACAGAGGATAGGAAGTGGTTCTTTTTCTCACTGCTAAATCCCCAGAGTCTGGGACAGAGTAGGGCATCAATAGATATGTACTGAAGGATGAATGAGTTCTGGACCAGCGTAGTAACACAGTCCATGTGGCTGCGTGTTTCGGGGGCTTCTGTGACTGGTGTTGAGAGGCACCATATTTCAGTGAGGGTTCCGGCTAAACTGGGTCCACATCCTCGCTTTAGGGCTCGATGGCGGCGTGACCTGGAGAAACTTACCTAACTACTCAAAGCCTCCTCCGTGTCCCCACAAAAGAGAGATCCCTGTAGGGATCTGTGGCAGGGCCAGCCCTGAGCCAGTCCTGGCCCGGGGTCCGTTTCCAGGTGTGGTGCCCCTGTCGTGTACTGCCCTCTAGGAGCAACTCTGGCGGCAGTGGCTGGAGCGTCCTTGCCCTGTCCCGATCACCGTGTCTGCGGCAGCTCTGGCACCGAGCCAGCTAGGCCTAGGAAAAGCCAGTGCCCGCAGGAAGAAGTCATAATGTGTTCACTCACTGAGCAGACGCTGGGGAGGTGGGTGTGAACAAGCCAGGGAGGTCGAGGTCAAGTCAAGAGAAAATACGTGCACAGACAGGCACACGGGGACAGTGTCGGGGGTGAACTCCAGGCTGGGATCTCAGTGGGACAAGGTGATGATAACGGGAGAGGGCTGCTGGAGCTGACATGCCCGAGTGTCCAGGAAATGCTGGCCGTGGGGGAAACTGGGAAGGGGGCCCAGGGACAGAGGCTCCAGGGGCAGGAGCACATTAGCCCTGGGAGAAGGCGGAGCTTCCGGTGCGGGGGTGACTCTGAGATCAGGTGCCAGCCTCAGGGGCTGGGCGAGCTGAGTCCCTGTGAGGAGGTGTCAGGCAGGGGAGTGACAGAGTGACAGGTTCCCACTTTCAAAGGAACTGTGGCTGCTGTGCTGGGAGACCGATTCAGAGGCCATGATGGTAGCCAGGAGAGAGGTGGCAGTGACTGGAGACGGACAGGTTGGGAGTGTCTGAGAGGGAGACCGCTCCTACCTGCTGATGAGTGATGGGGAGAGGGACCCAAAGACTTTCTAGCCTTCTTTAACTAGGTGTGTGGACAGGTGGGCCACCGACTGACCCTGCTGGAGGGTTAATCCACACAAGACGTCACACCCTGGGGCAGGCAGTCGGCTCTGTACGTGGATGTCGAGGGGAGCCAGACGTTCAGAGGGAAGGAGACGCAGACGAACACCAGCAGATTCAGAGGCGCCTGGGCATCCCGGCTGGCAGGCGGAGCACACAGGACACACCTGGTGTCCCTTGGGCGAAACTTGGAATCACGGTGGCCTCTGAACGCACGTGCTGCTGTCCATTCCCTTCCTAAAGGCAGTGCTCACAAGGTCAAAGACAATGAGAGCAAATGATGGTGACAACGTTCCGAATGCTGAAAAACAGACGATCGTGATAACCAACTTGCCAGAACCAAAAACTGTTACATTTTAAGCAAGTAGTAGGAAAAACTGAGACACCTGACTCACACCACAGAACCCGCAAAGGGTATGGGAATTGATAGCATCAGGAGCCCCCAGGAGTAGGTCTGAGCTTGGGGTTATAAACAGCAGGATTGGAGGGAAATCTGTTTAAAAAGAGTTAGACCCACCAAATCCCCCCACTCCTCATGGGCAGAAGGCAGGATGTCTGTCCTCAGCAGATTGTGAAGGGCTGGGGGACACTGGCCACAGTGAGAGCAGAGGAAGCTGCTGGAAATGTACCACTGTTCACTTTCTGAAGGCTGAGACCCAGCCCTCATGCCTGTCCAACCCAGGATGCTGCTAGAGGCCCACGCCCTGCAGGCAGGAAGTAGGAAGTGTCTTTGGAGCATGTGACCAGCACACACAAATCTAAAGATCCTTCCACCGCGAAGTTTCCCCGTGAATCAGCCCATGAGTCCACCAAGCGCAGAAGCCCTGCTCGACAGGCCCCCTCTGTCACTTGGAATGCAGATGGCCAAGGATCACCAGGTGCTGGCAGGGAGACGGGGGATTCAAGGCCAAAAACCAGAAGACTTGAAGGAAGCAAATTATGAAGGTTAAAGGAAATTGGACCATGCAACAAGAGTGCTATTTTAAAAGCAACATTCAGAGAAGGAAATAAGAATGAAGGGGGAGGGGGAAGAAGAAGGGAGGAAGGAATCAAAAGATTATGGCAGACATTTAAAAAAATAAAAACTGCCCTGGTTGGTGTGGCTCAGTGGATTGAGCACTGGGCTGTGAATCAAAGGGTCACCAGTTCAATTCCCAGTCAGGGCACATGGCTGGGTTGCAGGTCAGGTCCCAAGTAGGAGGTGTGTAAGAGGCAATTGCACATTGGTGTTTTTCTCCCTCTCTTCCTCCCTTCCCCTCTATAAAAATCAATCAGTCAAACTTATTTAAAAAAAATAAAGACTTAAGGGAAGAGTGGAAATAAAACATTGAGGAAAGCTCCCAAAAGGTAGAACAAATGTCCTACCTTTCCCTATTTAGTGAGAGGAAAATAGGGATTTTTGAAAAGTGGAAGGCCTGTTATGAGGTTCCATACCAAAATAAGAAGTGCCAATACGGGAACATGGAGACAGTGAGAAGATTTGTTAAAGAAAACTCTCAGCATGCGGAGCAACATCAGTTTCCAGCTTGGACCAGGTCCATCGAGTGCCCGGCACAGCAGGAAAACCATCCTGCCCCGAGACACACACAGCATTGCGAAGCCTTACAATGCTGCGTTCGAGGGGAAAATCCTAGAAACTAAAGCAAACAGCAGAACTGGCCCTGTTGGCGTCCCCAAGATCCCCTCCAGGTTCAGTGGTTCACCAGGGGAGCCCACAGGACCCAGCATGGAGTCATGCCTCGATGGCTGTGGTGGGGAAAGGGCACGTGGGTGAAGTCCAGGGTCCCCAGGCACATGTCTCCCAACGAGGTGTGAGTACGTGTGTGAAGAGCCGACCACCAGGGAAACTCCCGAGACACTCAGCGTCCAGGGTGTTTGCGGTCACAGAGTCTCCCTCTGCCTGGCCCCTGCACACACCCCCAACTCCCACGTGGAGGGCCGGTGGTCAGCCCGCACCACGTTTGTCCAGGTCAGGTACCGCGAGCAGTTCAGAGAGTGCTGGGAACCGCACCCGCCACCCCACCACCCCAGTCTGAGTTCCAGGTGCTGGCCCAGGGCCTCCTGCGGGCAGGCCGACTGTGTGCACTCTTCTGCACGCAGGTGGATCGGAACCACGTTGCAGCGATGCCAGAAACTAGAGAGGGTGGAGCAAGGTCTCTGAGTCTGGGGGAGGTAATTCTGAAGTTAGGGTTCTGTTAGTGAGGTGGGGGGGTAGAGTTTTCAGACATCCAAGGCCTCCAAACATTCATCACCCGTTCCTCCTTTCTGGGAAAGCTGCTGGAGATGCTGCCCTACCAAAATGTAACCGGACGCAAGTCTGGCTGCCCACTGCTGCGAAGGCCAGTATTCAAGAGGCAGGTGCTGATGCAAAGGAAAGTGGTTTATTTTCAGGTGCTGGCCACCTGGAAGGTGGGGGACTCAGGTCTCAGAGCCCATCTCCACTCTCAGGATGCAGAAGTGTTTATAAGGAGGGAGAGGGTTGCCAAGTTCACATGCAGACGAACACGGCCCATTCCAATAAAGACGACGGTCGGTGCGTGTCGTCCAGGTTTAGTCATCCAGCTTCACGTCATCCTGTCCCTGCGGTTGAAGGTCAGCAAATCTCCAGGAGCTGGGATGCCTGAAGTTCGGGGTATCTTGTGAAGTTAGTTCCTAGGATTCTTATACAAACATGGTGTTCATCCACCAACTACATCTTAGTCAGAGTCCACACCTAACAAAACAATGTCCAAGGAATGGTGGGGTGGGCTCTGACTTCCCACTGTTACAAAAATGAGGGCATAACCCAAGGGAAGCAGGTGGACGGGTCCCTGGATGGTGGGCAAGGAAGGCCCACAGGTGGGGGCTGTGCCTACCAGGCCCAGAGGTCTGGGAGGGCCCCCCCTGGGGTGAGGGCGTTGGTGAAACTGCTTGATCACAGGGAAAAGAGTTACAAGCTGAGAGTTAGGACCAGTTGAGAAAACCATGGTGACTATTAACTCCGGGAAAAACAAAAAGTTGTATGCTAAAAAGGGAAACAGTGAGGACTTGTCTGTCTGTAGCATCTTCGTAGTCAAAATGAAAAACACTGACTGCTAACCCAGCCAAAAGGATTGTATAATCATTGGAAGGAGGATGGAGGGACTGACCTTGTGCCCTGGTGGGGGTGGGAGAATGGTGAGCAGAGGCCAGGCTGTGTGAGAGAGCGAGCTGTAACTTCATCTTCCAGAGGGTGAAGCCAGTGCGCACTAGGAAACGCTGAACTGTTTAGACCTGAGACCCTAGGAAGTAACCATCTAGGCTTGTTATTTAGAAACAAAGTAAGATTTCAAAAGACTCCATTAAGAGAGTTGAAAGTGGTTGCCTCTCACGGATCTCTCTCTCGTTGATGTTTCTCTCTGTCCCTTCCCCTCTCTCTAAAAATAAATTTTTAAAAATCTTAACTTAAAAAAAGGAAAGTGGTTGCCTCTGGGAAGCAGAACATTGGAGGAAGGTGGGGCTGGGGTGTATTACTGTGTGTACAAATCTTGTGGAACAACCTAAGTCTTTTTTTTTCATTGATAGAAAAAAATGTTAACTTAGATGTAAATTAAAAGCAAAGCAAAAGTAGGAAAGTGGGTAGGGAGGAGGGGCAGGGGAAGGGAAGAGGGAGGAGGATGAAAAGACAGCGGTCACGCTCCCTCCGCCCAGCCAGGCCACCCCTTGCCTGCTGCAGATGCCACTCCATCCCGGCGTGAGGTTCTCCCCGAAAGAGCAGCCAGGAGCAAGGGGGTCTGGGAGACTCGGCACGGACATGGTGCTCCGGCTGAGGAGGTGGGGGGGGGGAGGGCCAGGGCTGTCAGTCAGGTGCCAGAATAGAGTGGGCACTGTACCTGTTTGGGGGGACGAGTGGGTTAATAATAAGTGGACTTCCATTTCTCTTAAGTCCTGCAGCTCATCAAGTCTCAGAAGTTTCTGAACAAGCTGGTGATTTTGGTGGAAACGGAGAAAGAGAAGACCCTGCGGAAGGAATATGTTTTTGCTGACTCCAAAGTAAGTGACCAGAGACGGTTAAGACTAAGCACAGCCCTGGTGCTTGTCCTCTGGTGCACAGTGCATACGAGGCAGGACACCAGGGGTCCCCGCCACCTCAGGGGTCAGCTGGTCACAGCTTGGCACCGTGGTAAGGCAGTGGGGGGGGGGGCGGGACAAGGGCTCCCAGTGCAGGCTTACAGGGATGGGGCGCCCTGTGGGTGAAGTTGAAGTGGGGGCTGTGGGAGACAAGTGGGAGGTCCCGGGGTGTCCAGAACTGCTGAGAGGGCGGGGAGGACTGGGAGCAGTGACAGGGAAGGGGCTGGGAGACACAGGGACGTGGGGGCAGGTAGGCCGTGGAAGGCCCGGCTGGGCATTGTGCTGGGCACAGGGGCTCAGGGGCAAAAGCCAGTGCTGCCCACCGCCGCAGGCTCCGGGGGGTTGACACCTGCAGCGACCCGAGAGGCCGCATTTCGCGCCATCTCTAACTAAAGGTGGGTTTCCGGGGTAACTAAATGAAGACTGTTAGGGAGGCTATGGCAACAGCCTTCCTTTGTTCTTTTCAATTAGTTCCTTTAATTTAAATTTCCTTTCATTACACAAGCAATCTAGTCTCCTTGGTGGAAAAGTTACAAAGCGGCAAAAAATGTAAAATAGCAGCACCCATGTTCCACCAGTAAACCTTCTTAGACGGTATCTTTCCAAATGGCTTTTCTGTTTTTTGATGAAAATTCAGTGGTGCCATTCACACTGTTTTGTCACCAGGCTTTTTGTACTTAATATATTTTGACCACCTCGTCTTAGGGATAAAGTGTTTGGGCACCGCGGTTTTTGGACCCTGTGGTATTCCAGCGTACGGACGACCCCTTAAACCATTGTGAATCCATCTCCTAAGATTGGACGTTACGGTTGCTTGTTTTTTTTCTGCATTGACATGCACGCTGCAGCTCCCGGGTAGGGTTGGGCCTGTGTCTGGTTCCGGAATATTTTCCTGGAGGCCGGCCCTTGCCGCCGCAAGGCTAGGTCACAGAGCAGCCACTTTCTTTCTTCGGACCCATTTCCCAGTCAGTGTCCGGGAAGTTCGCCCCGACTAGCGCTCCTCTCAGTTTTCGCGAGGCCGACCAAGCGCTTTGAAAGTGCAGTGTGCCGGGGGCGGAGGCCTCTCTGAGACTGTCTGCCTTCACTCCCCAGAAGAGAGAGGGCTTCTGCCAGCTCCTGCAGCAGATGAAGAACAAGCACTCGGAGCAGCCGGAGCCCGACATGATCACCATCTTCATCGGCACCTGGAACATGGGTAGGTCCGGCGGCCTCCCCTGTCTCCCCTTGGGTTCTGCTTCCTGCCTCACACATCCTAAAGGGGCGGAGGGAACCTGTCTCCCCCCTGCACAGCCTCCCTTCTAGGGAATCCCAACCTTTTCCTGAGACGATGGATGGGTAGGAGGGACGAGCCCCGGGAATCTTGCTCCCCAGGAGCCGCTCAGTGGCTTATGGTGCGTGTCCGAGTTGGAGAGCACCGGGAGAAGAAGCTGCGTATCTAGGCCGGGTCCCTGGGCACCTGTCCGTCCTAGGCAGCTCGCCAGGGGCCCAGGCTTGAAGAAAGAACTCCTTCCTGGAGTAGCAGCATTGCTAGAGACAGACAGACAGACAGAGAGAGGGATGGTGCCCAATTAAACTTGAATTCCATATAAATGACAAATAATTTTTAGTATAGGCATTTACCTAGAAATGCATACATACTAAATATATATTATGCTAAATGTATATATTATGTATTTATATACTGTTATATGTTGTATGCCAAATATATAAATGTAATATACTCAATATAAATTTTACTAACTACTTAGTATAACTATGCAGCTAGAAATAAGTACTAGATATATACCAAATATATATTATACTAAACATTGCACTGTATACTTACATAGTGATGTATATTTGTATACTAACTGTAAATTATGCTAAATAATTACCTAGTGTAAGTGTTCATTAAGACATAAAAATAAGTAGATACAGGATGTCCAGTTAAGTTTGAATTTCAGATAAACATATCACATGGGATAAACTTATTCTAAGGACTACCTACTGTTTATCTGAAACACCAATTTAACTGGGCATCTGTCTCCCCCGCTTGGTCCTGGGCAGAGTGAGGCCCACCCCCTCCTGACGCAGCATGTGGTTGCTCAGCAGCCCAGGAAGGAGGGGCTGAGCCTTGGCAGGGGCAGGGAGACCTGGGAGCGAGAACTCAGTGTGGGACTCCAGGCCCACCCTTGGAGTGGAGGATGGGGCAGACTTCCGGGAGGAAAGTCGGGAGAGCGATGGACCCCGATTCTGCGACCTGCCAGCCCTGCCCAGGCCTTGGCTCCCGGATATTCTGGGGGCCGCAGCAGCACTGACGCAGGACTCGGGCCTGTGCCCCGGGGTCTTGCACCCTCACGTGTTCTCTCCCGTTTTTCTTACTGACGCTCACACTCGGGTGCGTGCACGTGGGCTCACGGCCTTGCCCTTTTTTCCCCTCTGTGAGCATGGAGGCCCAGATGTGGCCGGGCACGGTGAAGGCCATCCTGTCGCACAACTCCAGGGGGCGCCCTTCACACAGAAGGCAGTGCAGAGGAACTGGCTACACCAGGGTGGGGTGGAAGGGTCTCCCTAAGCAGAGACCACCCGCCCCAGCGTTCATGCTCCCGCCATGACACGTAGTTGGGAGCAGAGCTCCACAGCACTCAAATTACTTCACGTCTTGCCTTTTTGTGACTTGAGAGCCAAGAAGTTGAATCTCGGGGAAAAGCTTACTTAACCTTTAAGGTCACTGAGAGGAGAAATAAATCTTTCGTCATTTCTTCATTGAGCCACATCAATGCATTTTTCGGAGTGGGCGTGGAGGGGGTCTCCACACCCTTCCCTCATCTCTGGCCAACACCCTCACATCTGACCTCGGCTGAGGTCTCTCATTTGCAAGGAAACCACGGACCACGGTCGTGGGCCAGAGGCCCCATCCCAAACCTGTCCGCCCACTGGGTCGCCTTGACTACAGACTGTGTGTTCTTGGAGGGCTGTGTCTCAGTTACCAGTGTAGCTGCAGAGACTCGGCGGTGTGTGCCCTCGTGTATACCTGGTGTCAGACACCACATGGGCTCTTCCAGTGTTTCTAGTCTTTGACACTTCACACGATCTTTACAAAGACACTTAACTGACCTGACATCCGGGGGATAGTAGTACCTGGCTCTGCGTCTAAGGCATTGTGTGGGGCGGCCTGAAAGGTTTTCATGTCTGTGTGGTGCCCCTCCCCACCGCCCCGTCGTGCCTCCCCCAGCTCTGTTTGAACTGAACTCTGCCGATGCGCCTGTGACTCACTTGGTGTTGGGTTTTGCTGTTGAAGGTAACGCCCCCCCTCCCAAGAAGATCACGTCCTGGTTTCTCTCCAAGGGGCAGGGAAAGACGCGGGATGACTCTGCCGATTACATCCCCCACGACATCTACGTGATCGGCACCCAGGAGGACCCCCTGGGCGAGAAGGAGTGGCTGGAGATACTCAGAAACTCCCTGCAAGAAATCACCAGCATAACTTTTAAAACGGTGAACAGTTGGCTGCCGCCCTGGCTGGGACTTTGGGGCAGTGGGCGTTGCAAGGCTGGCCAGGGGCATCTCAGAGGCACGAGTGGGCTTGGCATATCAGTGCTTGATTTCTAAAGATGCCTGGGTGCTCAGTGGTCCTCCCCTCCCTTCCGGGGCCCAAGAGGGGGGCCTGTGAGCGTCACTGAAACCTCATCAGGGCCACCTCTCATCTTTAAGATACGTTGTCCCATCTGTGGGACATCATTAGGAGTCCCCCAAAGTCTAAGGGTTACAGACAGGGAACCCCACACCCAGGAGGTGAGGGCTAGGTGTGCATCTCTATCTCTGGGGCCAGGCAGCACACCCTGGCCGAGGGTCACAGCTCTGTCCTCCCCACCAGATCGCCATCCACACGCTCTGGAACATTCGAATCGTGGTGCTGGCCAAGCCGGAGCATGAGAACCGGATCAGCCACATCTGCACCGACAACGTGAAGACAGGCATCGCCAACACTCTGGGTGAGCAGGGCGGGGCCGGGATGTCCCCGGGTTAAAAAGTGGGCCTCACGTCCTGGGATCCCTTCGGTCCTGGGCGGACCAAGGCGGTTGGTCCCCTGCTGAAACTCACCCGGGTCAACACCAACAACACCCTAGGGCTCTGGCCGAAATGCAGGTTCTGACTCTGCCAGGCTCAGGTGGGGCCCGACTTTCTGTGTTTCTGACAAGCAGCTGGTGGTGTCAGTGCCACTGGCCCACGGGGCCCACCTTGCACGTTGGGGACCTAGGATAGGGTTCATGGACTTGCTGTGAAGGGCCAGAGAGTAGATTCTTGAGCTTTGCAGGCTGCATGTCACTCCTTGTCGCTACTGCTGTCACACAAAAGCAGACACAGATGCGTGAGGTGCATGGGAGGGGCAGTTCTGTAAAACTTGACTCGCCACCCAGGCGGTGGCCTTGAGCTGGCCCCAGTGTGGGTTGCCAACACCCGGTCTGGACCTGGACTGATCCGGGTGGGATGTGAAAGGCTGGCCTCAGCCGCACACCAATGGGACCAACTGGGGTGCTTCAGAGAGCAGAGGACTCCGTGAATGTGTGAGTGTGAATCTGTGTGTGGGTGCGTAAGTGGGTGTGTGACCCTGTCTGTGAGTGCGTGTGGCAGGTACCCCACATGGGCCATGGGCGGAGGTGAGGGTGAGGCCAGCGGTTTCTGGGGGTTGGAGTCGGGGCAGGACAGTCCCAGAGAGAACAGGAAATAGCAGAATTGCTGCAGTCAAACGTGAAAAGCGCTCTCAGCTTTTCTGCTGACAAACCTCACACCACCGCATCCACACCCCCTTGTCCCTCCTTCCTTCCTGTCACAGTGGCTGTCCTGTTGTGAAACCCATGCCTCTGCTGCCTAGGAACCTCCTGGAGTCCTTGTTTGGTGTCTGCCTGGGCTGCCTTCCACCCGCCCCCCACCCACCCACACCCCACACCTATCGCTTCCCAAGGAGGCAGAGCCGCTTCCCAAGGAGGCAGAGCCGGCTGATGCCCAAGGCCTTCTTTTGTTTGTTTTAAAGACCTTATTTATTTACCTTTAGGGAGAGGGACAAGCAGGGGGGAGGGAGAGAGGGAGAGAAACATCGATAGGCTACCCCTCACGTGCCCCTAAAGGGAGACCTGGCCCACAACCCAGGCATGTGCCCCAACCGGGAATCAAACTGGCGACCTTTTGGTTCGCAGGACAAGGCCCATCCCACTGAGCCACGCCAGCGGTGGTTGGATCAGCCATGTTCTGAGTGCTCGGTACACGGGCTCATCGCTGTAGTATGGGGCAGACTGGGCTCTCAAGCAGAATCACATGTGGCAGGGGTCTCTTTAAAAATGCAGAAACGATTTTGGGCTGGTGGTGGGCCCCTGTTTGCCCACCCTGACCTAGAGGACTTGGCAAACCCAGGTTACTGGGCCTTATCCCAGAATTTCTGATTCAGCAGCTCCAGGGTGGGGCCTGAGAATGTGCGCTTCCCACACAGTCCCATGTGACCCTGATACTGGAACGGACTTTGAGAACCACTGGTCTGAAAGGGAGTAAAACTGGTAGAAAAAGAGGTGGTCCCAGTGAGGGTTCTGGTTTCTCGGGGACCCTGGAGTCAGCCGGGTGCAAGTTCTGCCTGGCCCTGGCTCCATGTTCTGTGTGTTCTTCCAAGGCTTCTGGCCTCCTTTCATCATCCAGCCTGTGTGGCATGTGGGGGGACTGAGCACCCCTTAGGGGGAGATGCCAGGATGGGTTACCCTGGCAGCTTCCTCCCTGGGCCCTGCTGAGAACCCGAGGCTGCTGGCCATTCTCCTCATTTTCTTATTCTCCTGAAGGAGTCTCAGCCTGCTAGTCCCTGTCTCCTGTCCCATCTCTTCTCCCAAATGAAGCCATGTTGCTTTCTTCCTTCTCCGCTTTCCCACACCTGCTTCTGCCCGTCTTTCCTCACGTAACAAGTCTGCCCCTTTGGCATTGTGACTTCTTTCTCCCCTCCCTTTAGGTAACAAGGGAGCTGTGGGGGTGTCATTCATGTTCAATGGGACCTCCTTGGGGTTTGTCAACAGCCACTTGACTTCTGGAAGTGAAAAGAAACTCAGGTAACAGCATTTGTTCCCTGAGAGCCTGTGTTGGGGTTTTTTGCCCAGACAGACCTCACACCCTGATCTCGACCGCCCTCGCCACGGCTGGGACCCCATCCTCTCAGCCTCTGGGGGCTTTTCCCGCAGTGTCTTCACCATTGTGACTTCCCGTGTGGCTGGATCTCATCGGGAGGGCAGAAAGGACATGTCTTATGTCACTAACCTAGTAGATAGACACTTGAACATCACTTCTTTCTAGAGTTACGAACCTCCCCCGGTGCACCCTTACAGGTGCCTATCGGTGGCCCAGTCCTGAAGACAGTCATCTAGAACCTTCACAATTCTGGTTCCCACTGAGCACATGCTCCCGGGGCCCTGGTCCGTGGTCTGTTGCCGCAGGGGCCAGAAATCTGAGTCTTGGTCCCTCCCGCCGCCCCTCTGAACTCCGCCACGGTGGAGTAGGAAGCCCTGCGCTGATGTGGCTGCTTTGTCGGTTCATTAGGCGAAACCAAAACTATATGAACATTCTTCGGTTTCTGGCTCTGGGAGACAAGAAACTGAGTCCCTTCAACATCACTCACCGCTTCACCCACCTCTTCTGGCTCGGGGACCTCAACTACCGCGTGGAGCTGCCCACCTGGGTAAGGAGCTGCCCCCCACCCCCCAGGGCTGGGGCTGCCTGTCTGGGTGAGGGGCTTCCACGAGAAACAGCACTAGAGATGTGCCTTCCTACTGAACGCGAGGTGTCAACAGAACGATATATTAAAAAGACAGTGTGAAGAAATACAATGTCCCTCTGCAAATTTGGAATAGCCAGAAACTTAGGTCATCGGATCGGGGTTTCACTATTGCAGGGTTTTCCCTGTAAAACGGTGGTGCTGAGAAGCACCAACCCGGCACCCCCAGGCGGGGACCGGTCTGAGGCAGCATCCGGGGCTCTGGGACCTGGGGTGGCGGCAGCGGACGGGGACGCGTGACTCCGGCCCTGTTGGAGGAGACGGTGTCTCACAGTGGCCCTGCCCTCGCTCCAGGAGGCAGAAGCCATCGTCCAGAAGATCAAGCAGCAGCAATACACGGACCTCCTGGTGCACGACCAGCTGCTCACGGAGAGGAAAGAGCAGAAGGTCTTCCTGCACTTCGGTGAGCCCTGCCGTCCTTTTCCCTGGGACCCTCTCCAGCCTCTTTCTGTCTCCCGAACTTCCTCCCAGTGGGTGGGGGCAGGATTATACCCTGGGAGGTGAAGGGAGCTTGGTGTCTCCAGATGTGAAACGCTGGGCAGGGAAACTCACGCCAGGGCTTTGTTCGGTTTCAGAGGAGGAAGAAATCACGTTCGCGCCCACCTACCGTTTTGAAAGACTGACTCGGGACAAATACGCCTACACTAAGCAGAAGGCCACGGGGGTGAGTGCTCCCCACCCACCGTTTCCACCCCTGGCTCTTAGGTCTATTCCCACAAAGGACTGGGAGGAGCATTCTTGTCCACTAGGCAACAAAAAAAAAGAGGGAGAGAGAAAACTAGAAATCACATTGTGTCACAGAGCAAACACCTGGTTCGATTCCCGGTCAGGGCTCCTGCCTGGGTTGTGAGCCCTGACCTCAGCTGGGGGCGTGCAAGAGGCAACCTTTTGATGTTTCCCTCTGTCTCTGTCTTCCTCCCTTCCCCTTTCTCTAAAAATAAATAAATAAAATCTTTTACATTAAGAAAAGGAGAGGCCGGACAACCAGCCTCACACACATAAGGAGTTGGACTCATGACTTCTATGGTACTTACCTTCTGTCCATGTAGTCAAGGACTCTGAGAGGATTAAAACTGTTATTTTTTTTAACTGGGTTCTGAAGCTCATTTTTTGAAAATCCTGTGGCCCAATACATTGTCTGATCTGCCAAATCTGACTAAGCAAGCTTCTCTGCCACAGGAATTGTCAGACCCATTGCGGGCGTACGAACATGGTGGTTCCCCATGAGACAACTGCCAGCCCTGATTGGTCACAGGGTGCCAGTGAACAGCGCATGAGGCCACTCGGCTTCCCAGGGACCGTGTGTGGGGAACACCGCCATAAAACGTCCATTCTTGTCCAACAGATATTTACTGGTCGCCTGTGATGGGCTGGGTGCTCTGCTGGGTTATGGCAGATCAAAGGGGAGTGGGCTGTTGCCACCCACCCACCCACCCAAGAGTTGACAGTAGGAAGCACAAGGCAAGACAGGCACCAGGAGAATTTGATGGTGCCAGGTGCAGTGAGCGACAATCAGGGAAGGAAGTGATCATTGAGGGCAGGAAGGATCAGGAAAGGTTTCTTTTTCTTTTTGAGATTTTATTTATTTTTAGAGAGAGGGGAAGGGAGGGAGAAAGAGGGAGAGAAACATCCATGTTCAAGGGAAGCATTGATCAGTTGCCTTTTGCACACCACCAGCCAGGGGACCTGGCCTGCAACCCAGGCATGTGCTCTAGACTGGGAATCGAACCAGCAACCGTTAGGTCTGCGGGCCAGCGCTCAGCCCACTGAGCCACACCAGCCAGGGTGAGGAAGGTTTCTTAAAGAGGAGCCATGTGTGGAGCCTTAAAGAACAGCTTGGGTTTCAGCAAGAAGCTATGACAAGGGGTCAGGGGGCCGATCCGTTTCTGTTTGAAAGAATTGCTGGAGCAGATGCCGAGGCAGGAAACTCTGGTGTCCAGCGTCTTCCAGGGGCCCAGACCCAGGGAAGCCAGGCCTGCGGTAGGGTCCTGAGGCTAGAGCGCGGCAGTGGTGAGCTTCCTGGGGCCACGAGAGGCCTAGGAAAATGGGGGGCGATCCAAACCATGCCTTCAAGCCTTCTGGGCTTCACCGGGGCTCAGGGGCACATGGAGGGCTGGAACAGGAGAGGAAGGCCAAGTAGGGAAGATGCCAGAACAGAGAAGTTACCAAGGAAAAGAGAAGATCCAGGACTATTGCCTGGAGTGAGGCTGAGGCCTCCCCAGAGCAGGACACCCCCTCAGGGCAGGACCCCTTCTTGTGAGGTGTCCTCTTGTGCTACGTGGCAGGTTCAGGGGGACATGTTTGGGGCTGGTGAGGGGGTGGTCTGGTTGACTTGAGGTAGAGAGGGGGAAGTCCTAGATACCAGATTAAGGTTTTTTGTTTGTTTGCTTTGTTTTGGTTTTGAATGTTTATAAGAGTTTATTTGAGTGAGCCAAAACTGATGATATAGGCTGGAGAATAAGATCTCAAATGTCCCAGGGTAAGGTTTTAACCTTTTCGATGGGTACCAGGGAGCCAGCGACCATTCTGCCGGGGGAAGCGGGGGTGGCTGGCAGTGTCACAGAGATTCACAGAGCACCCTCGTCTGCTTCCGGGGGAAGGGCGAGGACGGCGCAGGGGACCGGTGAGGAGGCCCATATGGTGGGTCCAGCTGAGAAATAACTGGGGTCTGAATCGGTGAAAGGAGCAGTGAAAGTGAAAGAAAAGAAGAAATGCAGGATATGTTGATAGATCTGATGGCTGTTGAGTAAAAACTGGAAAATCAGAAGGCAGAGCTGACTTGGAGGGGGGAAAAATAGAGCTTATTTTCAGACTTCTGTAACGGAAAATCTCAGAAAACATCCAGGAAGCAGTTAAAACACTAGGCTGATGCTAATGAGAGAGGCCAGGGCTGAGCCATAGACCAGGGAGTTGCCGGCCCAGAGAAAACAAGGAGTGAGTGGAGGATGAGGAGAGAAGAGCCCGGGGCAGATCTGGGGGCCCTCTGCGTCAGGAGATGAGAGGAAGAGGCCGAGATGACAAAGGAGGCAGAAAACGTTTGCTCAAGTAGGTGGTGGGAAGACCAACCAGGCAGCTCGCATCACGGAAGCTGGGGTGAGAGACTTAGTGGTCGGTAACCGGTGTGACGTGTGAGTGGAGAGCGTGTGTCATTCAGGTGAACCCGGCATGGGGAGCTGGACTTGCTGCTCAGAGGTTTCAGTGGGTCTTAAAGGAACAGGGTGCATAGTGTTGGAAGTGCGATCCCAGCTGCAGGACAGGCTGGCTCATTACCAGGGCTGTGCAGATGAGTATTGGTGCAGATTTTCAGATACGCAGGCATCTGGGGCTCATCCCCACAGGTTCTGACACAATGGATCTGGGGTGGGGCCCCGCTTTCCGCATCTCTGTCGTTCTCAGGGGTGGCCAGGCCTGCGGAGTGCAAGGTTAAAAAGTGCCAGTTTGGAGGCACCTCTGAAACCACACCTACCCCACGATTCAGCAGTTCCACTTCGGTGGAGACCCAGGAGAAATTAGGCCACTTGTTCCCCAAAATGCAAATGCAAGCATGGTTTAACAACTTTGTTTACAATGTCCAAAAACTGAAAACAGTCCCACTTCCATCAACAGTAGAACAGACAGATGTGGTGCATACGTACAATGCCATGCAACCCCAGCAGTAACATGAAAGACCTCCCGTAAGCAACAACATGAGTGAAAGAAGCCAACACAAGAGAATGTACAATTGACCTTTGAACAACACATGCAATAGAAAATCCACATGTAACCTTTGACTCCCCCAAAACTTAACCAGTAGTAACCTACTGTTGACCAGAATCCTTACAGGTAACAAAACAGTCGATTAACACATATTTTGTATGTTCTGTACTGTATGCTTACAACAAACTAAGCTAGAGAAAAGAAAATGTTATCAAGAAAATCAAAAGGAAAAGAAAATACATTTATGGTAATTGTATGTATTTATTGAAAAGAATCTGCATGTACATGGACCCACACAGAATCTGCATCATGCAGTGGTCAACTGTGTACCGTTTATAAGTTCAAGAGCAGGCAAAATGAATCATTGGAGCCATTAGTCACAACAGTGTTCACCTTGAAGAGGGGATAGTGTTGACAAGGAAGGGACAGGAACCTTTTGTGATGATGGAAATTTTCTATCTTGATCTGGGTAGTGGCGAAATGGGTATATACTACCTTAAAACTTCCTCAAGCTCTTCATTTAAGATGAGTACACTTCACTCTATGTAAGTTGTACTTCACGTTAAAAGGGGGGGGGGCAGTCCAATTGTAGAGGCAAAAACAACATTCTTGAAAGAAAATTGATAAAAAGAAGGGAGAGAAATAATGGAAGGAGATGGCAGAGATAGGCTCTTTTAGGATGAGCACCTTTACATTTGGAGGCGGAGGAGAGAGAGCTAGAACTTAAGGAGATAAGGATATTGATTAAGAGGGATCAGTATCATTGCCAGGTTGCTTTGTTTATTACACCCAGTGCAAGTGCTGCTCACAGGTGAAGCCCAGAGAGGACTTGAATTGTTCGAATGATTGGATGGGTAGATGGATGTGTGGATGGACAGATGGATGGATGAGTAGGTGGGTGGATGGATGGAAAGATAAGTAATTGGGAAGATGGGTGGGGCGATGAATGAGTAGACGGATGGTTGGATAAGAAGATAGATGGACAGATGTGAGAATAGTGGGTCAGCTGTGATAGCTGGAGTGTTATTAAAGTAAGTAGCTGGAGAAGACAAAGAGAGCCCGGGTTGAAAACACAGGTAGAGAGTTTCATCTGAGTCAAAAAAAAAAAAAAAAAAAAAGTAAAAGAATGTAAAAATACACGGGATTCTGAACTGGGAAGGAGGATAGGCGAAGGGGGCACAGCGGTGGGCCAGGCTTGTTCTAGAGCGGGAGTCCAGGGGTTCTGGGAGTGTGGGGACGTGAAGCACGTGAAGGGGTGTGAAGCCATCTTTGGGGAAATTCTGTAAAGAACCAACAGCAGACGAATTTGAGGATTGCCAAGGCCAAAGCCACGCATTCATCTTTTCTTTTACTCATATTCATGCTTTGGAAGCCGTAGGCATTTCACAACATGTGTGACTTTGATTTGCAGATGAAGTACAACCTGCCCTCCTGGTGTGACCGTGTCCTCTGGAAGTCCTACCCGCTGGTGCACGTGGTGTGTCAGTCCTACGGTGAGTGGCCTGCGGGAGGTCCGAGCACCCTGAAGGACAGGGCTCTGGTCCGTCCGTCTGTGAAACGGGAGAGCCCCCTGCAGCCCTGGCCAGGCCGCCTGAAGAAGTGGATGTACCCTCTCCCGTCTTGGGCAGCAACATGGCATCTTCCGGTTTGGGTAGCAATTGAATTGTGGAGCACTTTTTAAGGGAAACATAGATGTATTTCTTTCGGAAAAGGGCATATTAGGTTTGCACCCTGTGGGAGCGGTGATTCTCATGGATGAAAAATAGTCAAATATCGGAAATTTGTGTGGCTCCTCCTAATACATAGTATACATACATGTAGCTGGAGAGACTTAAAGATAAATTGAGTTAAATGGAAGAAAAAGGCATAATGTGCAATTTTAAAGTAAATAAATATGGGAAAATTATCAAAACGATGAAATAATTATTGACCCTGGAAATTTACGGTATGCTGAAGGAATTCCTAATTGCTTGAGGACTTATTCTGAGAAGCGACTTGTTAGTTCCTGTCATTGGAAGTACTCTGCTCTGCGTGCTTAAAAATTCACGGGGCAGAGTTCCTTGGGACACTTTTTCCCAGGCAGCAACATCCAAAGGAGGGCCATGCTTGGCCTGGCGTGCACCTCACGAGACCACGTCACAGGCCAGGGACCCCTGCCAGGCGGCTGTGACCCCAGGCCTGCCCCACAGCTGGGGCCTCCCACCCTGCCCCACGCACTGCTGCCCAGGGCCCACCCTCATGGCTCCCACCCTCTCTCCGGGGATCGGCAAATCCTCACGTGAACTCAGGTCCTGTAAAGGAACTGACTTTTCATTGCTTTCTGTTATGCCTGCCTCCTGCTGTCCAGAGGGACCAGAGCAACTACCGTTGGGTTGTTAGGAGCATGCAGGAACAGGAAGGGAAAGTTGACAATGAAGGGAATTTTGCTAATGTTATTTCACTGAAGGCCAGAGGGCACAGTAGAAGGGTTTAATGAACGCAGGTGAGTGGGGAAATTGGGGAGGGAGAATGTCCAGAGCTGAGAAAATGGGGGTCAACTGGGAACTTGAGTCTTATGAAGATGACATGAATAGAAACTACCCTAAAACCCAGCGGTGGCTTACGATGCTCTGGGCTGAACTTGGGGGACTCAGCTCTGCTCTGCTTGGTACCATTCAGGTGCACCCAGGCCCGGAGCCCACTCAGATCTGGGGCTGGTGGGCTGGCTGGCTGGCTGGCCATCGGCAGGGGCAGTGGTGGTAACTCAGCCATGAGTCACCCTGCCTCCAGCAGGCTAGTCCCGGCTGCTTCTTGCTGGTCCTAGGTTTCCCTCTTGCACATCCCCGATGTGGAAGTGCTGTCTTCTAAGTCTCTGCTCACCTCACATTTGCTAATGTCCTTAGGACCGAAGGAAGTTCTGTGTCCAAGCCCAGACTCACTGTGCGGGGGGACACACTAGGGGCGTGGCTGCAGGGTTCCGCCTAAGCTCCAGGGCACAGTTAGTGCTGCTATGTTCAATACCGATTGAGAGTATTTTATTTAATTTATTTTTTAAATATTTTATTTTTTTATTATTTTTGGATAGAGGAGAAGGGAGGGAGAAAGAGAGGGAAAGAAACGTCAATGTGTGGTTGCCTCTCACATATCCTCTACCAGGGACCTGGCCTGCCAGCCAGGCATGGGCCCTGACTGGGAATCGAACCGGTGACCCTTTGGTTCATAGGCTGGCGCTCAATCCACTGAGCCTCACCAGCCAGGGCCCTCTCTAAAAAATTTTAGAGAACATTTTTTAAACTGCTGCTTGTCCACCCTGTAACTTCTCACCGGGACACCCCCTCTTCTTGGCCGCCACACACCTGCAGCCCTGCACGAAGCTGATACCCCTCCTGCCACCCTCTGCTGCTTCACGCGGCACTGGGCCGTCCCTGACTTCTCCTGTCCGTGTCCAAATGTGTTCTGGGATGGGGCGCCTTCTGCCCCCTTCCCTCCTGTCTCAGAGAGTGGTGTCCTCCTCCTCCTCCTCCTTTCTGGGCTAACTCTTCTCCCTGGTCTCCTGACTCCACGCCCTCCTCCTCCCCTGTACCAATGACCCCGCTTGCTTCTCTGTTTCTGTCCCATCTCATTGTCCCCATTCAATCTGATTGTTGTTTCGATTTGTCTTTCTGATGGTGGTTACTGAGCGAGCTTTTTTTTTTTTTTTTTTTTTTTTTTTTTTT